>LBNU01000584.1:148387-165425 GCA_014162995.1 Artemisia annua
GTTGGATATTTTCCATCCATTTCCATAACACACTTTAGAGAGAGAGAAGAGAGACGAGAGAGAGAGAGAGAGAGAGAGAGAGAGAGAGAGAGGAGAGAGAGAGAGAAGAGAGAGATGAAAGAAAATCACAGCACAAGATGATGAGTAAACACCTAGAAGCACAAGATGATGGAGTAAAACAACTAAGAAGCACTAAATAAGCATTAAAGTGAGATGGTGGAATATATGTCTATTTTTAGATAAGCATACTCCAACATTCACATTGTCTAAGTACATAATCCAAAATAGTAATAAAGCTACAAAATATACCCTTACATGGATTATTTTGCTCAACATTAATCTGTGGTAGAGTTAATTTAATCTCTAAAAGCAAAATAGATAATAAAACTTATGACTTCGACTTGAATGGTATTTTTTTTACTTGCATATCTTCAAGTGAACATTTATTCATCACAAATCAACCTCGTATTTATGTTATTTTATAAAACTAGCTAATTTGAATCATCAATAATCAAAACTGATACACTATATGATTGTGAAAGTGAATTATCAGTAGCATTTTGATATATGACAGCGAACAATATATTGGTAAAATATAGTACTAAAAGTTATTTAGAGATCGTGAAAATTGAGTTACTATTTTGTCTTAATATTATCTTCTCCCTTACTGATAAAAAGAAATTGTTAGAAAGTTATCAGCATTACCAAAAAGCCTTGAAAAAACAACATTTTCGAACCAAGACTTAAATGGCATATTTGGATTTTGTATATTATTCCCTTGAGCATTTAGTACATTCTTAATGATATAAATGCTGAGGTGAAATAACTATAGAATTAAATCTTCAAGTCTTACAACTATCACTTTACAGTCATATTAGGTATTTCTAACCTTTACAGTCAACAAAACAAATTTCCTCTATGGTTATAAAATTAACTGCAATAACTTTATGAGAGGATTTGATAGGATTGAAAATGAACCCATACTATATGTGATGTTATTTCTAACAAATGAATAATAATCTTCACTGATAAAATATTGGTAACTTGGAAAAAGTCAGTTACCACTTAAGGAATGAGAAAAATGCACCAACCTTTAAAAAAATGAGCACCTATAAACTGGTAATAACATTTTTTTCGGGGGCATCAGCTTTTTGTGACATTTGCAATACTAGGTTTAAATTTTAGCAAACTATAAAATACGATGTTTAATTTATTTTGTTTAGGATCTAGTCCCAATATTGGCTATGTCTAATTTTCTTAAACTAATCAGATAATTGATATAATCTTCATAAGAACTAAAACAAGCCCTGATAAGATCAAGCTCGGCTCGTTATGAATCTTGGTCTCTTATTTTTATGCTTGAACATGGTAAAAGCTCGACTAAAATAAAATGAGCTCGAGCCAAATTTGAGAAGTTTGACAAAGATTGAATTGTTTGCAACAGGAATCAGAAATGAATTGATACATAAACATATATTGTATACTTATGTGAGACATACTTTAAAGTTCATTCAATCGAAAATGCGCATAACACACAAACTTTTCATTCCTAAAACGGGCGAAAACCAAAACGGAAGGAAAAAAGGAAAGCATCTAAACGTTCATCCAATCCAAAATACATAACACACAAACTTTATTCGGAAAGCAGAAAACGAAATAAAATAACGTCTAATTGTTCTTTTATAATTGAAGCTTGAGTTCCAAATCAGCATCCTCATCATGGTTATCCACTTGCGGTACAAGACCTTGTGAAGGTTGAACACTTTGATGGTTATGTATCCCTTGTGCTGGAGTGACGGGGAAAAGTGCCTTTGTCCCTTTTCCACCTTGAGATAAAACTTCATGAGCCTCACTACTACTTCCAGCTTGAGACTCCGAAGAAGTAGAGCCTGTAGCTGTCAACAAAGATATTAAATCAACAATGCTATTGTTAGCACCAAAATGTATCTTACCCTCCATCACTTGTTTCAAGCCAATCAATGCTAACACATCCTTTAAAGGCACATCAGTATGTCCCAACCGCCTGTACTCGTCCCAAGCTTTGTGAATCATGGAATCATATCGCACCCCAAGTGCTGACTTACCATGAGGTTTTGTATAGTTTTCTAATGGATGATTTAGATTACGAAGTGAAGCCATGTTTGGTGTTTCTTCAGGACCAGCAAAAGAGTGATGAGGAGCACCAAGTGCTGGGCCGCCTATGAGGGTTTCTG
Source organism: Artemisia annua (assembly GCA_014162995.1). Taxonomy (NCBI): domain Eukaryota; kingdom Viridiplantae; phylum Streptophyta; class Magnoliopsida; order Asterales; family Asteraceae; genus Artemisia; species Artemisia annua. Next base: position 150,601 of record LBNU01000584.1, read on the forward strand.
TTGGATTAGCACCAATGCACCGAGGGGCTAGTCCAGATGGGTGTTTGAGGGTATATGCAGGGTTTGCCAAATGGTGCATAGGTGATGGGCCTGTGAGTACATTTTTAGATCTGGCCAAAGAGTTCCATGATGACATGTGTTTGAGCATGTTTGCGGGGTCAGCCAAAGGGTACCCAGGCGATGGCCCTTTCAGGGTGCTTGTGGGTTTAGCCAAAGGGATCCCATGGACATAGGTCCACGTCTGTTCTTGGGTAATTATGGGATTAACCATGGGGTATCTAGGGGCACTAGCTGATGGCCTTTCAAGGATATTTGTGGGTTTTGTTAAACGGTGTCGAGGGGGACGGGGTAATACCGGACGGAGCAAAAGCTTATTTCGGGTACTTAAAAGCCGTTTTTTATGCTGAATCTTGCCATGATCAGGAACGCTCAGGAGTGGCTCCCACTCGCTCCTGTGTAAATTTCGGTGACCAGCCAGGGCAGTTTGTTTTGAAAACTTCCGCGGACATGAGGTACAAGACCAAACTTTTTCATCGCTAGTCTTCTTATTAAAGGACGAGCTTGATTTTGAACCACCAACCATCTTCCACCTGTTGCTAAATTTTTTGCCTTCGTTGTTAGCAGCAACACATGCAGAAGATTCATTATTTACCACAGATTTTCCTTTCAACTTCTTGCACGTGCACGTTCCTTGAAGAATGCGTGCAGCATCTTGGGTTGGATCAGCCTGCTGCATTCTTCCTGCCTTAAGCATACACCGACACCGACACATAGTAGTGATTTGTTTGAACTGGGAAAGAGATGATGTTTATGAACTAGAGAGATCAGAGAATTGATCAAATGTATTTTATTTTTGAGGTGCTGATAGTTAAAGCAGTGAGGCTCATTTTATAGTGACCATTAACTCCAGTATGATTCTAGTGACACACTATTCACGCATATACAAGAATAACCAACTTTGTCATCTATAGCTATAAAAGCCTTAAAATCTGAATATTTTGAGATTGATTACCTATGATCCAGCTAATATCACATACTTTTGTCAATAAAAAGATAATATATATACTCAATACTTCACCTTTTTACTATAAGTAACCAAAACATTTTAAGACTCTGGTTTGACCGTTTGAATTTCTATTTTAGGATAAACATGTGAAGTGATAAAAAAAAATTAATACCGTCAATTTCTTTTGTTCAAGAAAATCATTTGCGATGTGTATGTTTATTTAAATCATGTAGTCAAGTACTACGTATATTCAATACAATGTAGCGAAAAAAATGAAGTAATCAATTTATAATACAACCATTACTCGTTTGATTTCTGAAACATTCATTAGAAATTGTAAGCTAGCGCATACAATAAATCAGCCACCTACGACTCATATACTGCAATTAGTATAATGATCCAAATTTATTATATCAAGCTTATTCATTTATTAAGGAAATTAATGTTTATTAACTAACTCACATTTTCTCCTACATATAATATAGGGCAAATGATTAAAAAAATATATCATATTTACCGCCATTTCCTTTTGTGGGTATTGAACAAAAATTTTTGCTTTTGTGGGTACTTTTCTTTCAAATTTATCTTTTTTAGGGTATTTTGCGAAATTTTTGGATTTTTTTGCCCCTCTTACCTAATCAAAAAAAAAATTCGCCAAAGGGCAAAAATGTCACATAGTACCCTAAAAAGGATGAATTTGAAAGAAAAGTACCCACAAAAGTAAAAAAATTTGTTGGCTACCCACAATAAGAAATGGTGGTAAGTATGATATTTTTTTAATCATTTACCCTATAATATAATAGAATTATGATATGATATGTTTTATTACAGCAACATATGTGTTTGGGGTAATTTAGTAAATGTGTATCTTTTTGCAAATCAATGGGTCACACTCACGTTTTAAACCATGGTTACATAAAGTTTGTCATTGCATTAGTAAGAATTTCATATGAAGAGCTAAAAAAGCATAATTTAAGGAACTATGATGCTTTTTTAGTAAAAGCATAATGTGTTGAATTTGATGAACTAATTACCAAGGACTCAAGAACATATTTTTCGATGTTTTGCTGTTACTTTCTTGATATTTTTATCCATAGATAAAGTGACAAGAAATAAGCATTATTTAGCTAGGACTTACTATATTCGGTTAAGGAAATCAACAAAAATTAAAGGGACAAATAATTGACGATAATATTTCTATACCATCCAGTATCGTCAATATAACACAGCAAATAAAGCTCATCTAGTTCACCAAAAACTAAAGAAGCCTTTCTCCATTTATTTACCTTTCTACAAATGTACATGTCGGCTTAATTTTTAAAATTTTTCAACGGTATTTTTCATATATAAAAACGCTCTAGCAAGAAGCTAGACTCGGGACAAATAATCATTGGTATACAGTTAACTAGCAATAAGATGCTCGGCAATTAAAGACGTGAAATTACTATAGTTCTAACTATTACTGTATTCAACTTTGATATGTCTGGGTTAAATAAAAGTTGCCATTTACAGACAAAAAGTTGCATGTTTAAATTTGTTACTTAATTAGTTTCGACAATTCATGTGATTAGGCATGACAAAAGTATTTGACAAAATAATTAGACAAATTCCTCACATGAAAAAGAATGAAATACCAAAAGTAAGAACATACGGAGTAATTTTTTGTCATGCTTTATGGGTTAAGAGCTCACATGTTTCACATATAGGAATCTTACTAGGTGGATGGGTTCACAAAGATAAAATTGTGGACTATATATATTATAGCACATACATGCTTTTGAACGCTTTTACGAAGTGTAGAAAAGTTTAGTTCATTTGTTCACATTTATAAACGTATACAAGATGATTGAGATGCCAGAATAAAATGCAACTTTTTAGTTTTATACTATGTTTATACTTGATAAAGTATGAATAAATTGTAGCCATGGATCATTTAAGCCCAAATTATACTCAAACAAGACTTCTTAATCATGCACAGCGGAATAATAAGAACAAGAGTATGATACCAATTGTAGAGAATCGTTTTGGCTCGATCTAGGATAACAATGATTGATCATGCACAGCGGAATAATAAGAACACAATCAAAGTTATAATAAAGGTTTTTCTCTAATAATAAAATGATCCTCTATGGATCTAGGTTACACACACTAAAGGTGTTTTTGTGCATGATCAATATTGTGTTGTCTGATTCTGAAGACGAGGTTGCCAACCCATTTGATGAGTCTGCTAATCTTTTTGGTGGGGGGCAAGAGTATGAACAAGAGTATGATGACTATGATGATTATGCGAACCAGGTGTATGATCTTCCCGGTAATTTGGATGCTTTTAATGCCATGTATGGTACCAAGCTTCAAGGCCCTAGGAAGTAATTCATTTCGTTGTTTTTGTTATCATTGAGTTGTGGTTTGATTTCTAGTTTTTAGAAATTAGGAAGTATCTTGTTATGTAAGCTTTTAGCCTATGTAACGGGCTGAGATGTGGGACTTCACCCATATCCATTGTACTTAAAAGTTTTTTGGTTAATATATTTACCAGGGTGCAGGATTACTCTCCTTTACCCAAAAAAAAAGACTTCTTAAAACGCTTTTATTTCATCTTTCGGGAATTTTACATTTGTACCTAAAAAACTACTATGTAAACAGAGAGATCAAGATTCATAGAATCCACAAACGATGATCTATACATACGAGTAGATTTATAAGAAGTTATATAGAAAAGGAAAATGGCTACTCAACGCGCTAGAAACAAAATATTACAAACTGGTGACCTATGTTTCCGCAAAATGCAGGATGTATAATTAACAAATGAAATGACCATTTTACCATTATAACCACGTACGGATGGCGCATGTACTATAGAATACCTAGCTCCTTGCTAGTTTAATAAAATCGCCGCTAAAAAAAATACAATAGAACACCAAAAATTCACCCGGTAATATCCAGTTTGCTGTGACAAATTAGAAGGGTGGTCTGATTGCAAGCTTAGTTCTCATCTGTCAAAACTGAAATTCAGCCAGCCATTTAACCATCAGTCATCCTACAAGACCAAAATTAAACTTTTAATTGTAGTGTTATAGTTAATATATATATATATACCTGTGGCTACATATCCTTTAAAGTCTTTATTTTTGGTAGATCCTTGTGGTTTTTAATTTGTGTGATTAATTAATAAGAGAATGTTATTGGTACATGATCTCTATCAATCAAAGTATTATGCATCTATATAATCTAGCTACTGCATTTTAAATAATTAAAATTGGGCAGCTGTTTTATTTTTGACATTATCGCAGTGAGGGAATTTGTTATGAAACTGTTTTACTTATTAATATTTTTTGTACTCGTTTCAGTTTGGTACCGCAAACATTTGATGATTTTACTGATTCTAATAGACAGGTCTTTCTATTTTGTTATAGTGTTTGTAACTCACCAAATAATTGTGTGTGTGCGTATAAGTTATAATTAGACGTGTGAGTAAAATTGACTTCCATGTGAATCCATTAGCAACGGTAACTTTCTGTAACTTATATACTTTATTATTCCAGCTGAGGATTGAAGATAATCCTTTGTTATATTATGGACCGCAAAATTCCTGAATAGTGACCGAAGATTACGTGTCACTAAAGTCTAAGTGACCGACAAATTGTCATTGAGAAACCAAACATTTATATTAGACTAAATTTCAAAAATTGGGGCTTACGTGTTGCAGCATATCAATTCTTGCTAGTTCATGGAAAGGAGGCTAGAGAACAGAATCAAGCTCGGAAATTGATTAATAAAAGAGGGTGTCAATCTCGGAAAAGATCTTGGTCTTTCAGACATCGTTTATTTGGAAAGTATACCTGATTTTAACGATTAATTTGCTACTTTATATAGTTGCTTTTCTTCCTATTTCTCAAATTTTCCTTTCTCATTTGTATCCTTATTATTTTTGGTTGGTTAAGGACTGTATGTTTGTTGGTAGTTATATTGTTAGGGGGTGCCGTTTATATAATCTAGCTGCTTGTTAGCTCTATATATGTTCTCCTATATACTTTCAATATGCCCCCTTAATCTAAATCTAGAACAAGTTAGTAAGATGCAACTTGTCACAAATCTTTTGTGATCAAGAACAGATAAACCGTTAGTGAAAATGTCAGCAACATATGTTATTCAGATTTGATTTTGTAGGTTTTAAACACACCTTATGCAATCTTTTCCCTCAAATTTCTATAAATTTCTAAAACTTAATAAAGGATAATCATCCTTTCCAATAATTTTCTTGTTTTTGTTTTTCAGATGCCTCAATAGTACTAGAAGGTTTATTGGTGACGACCTATGTTTCCGCAAAATGCAGGATGTATAATTAACAAATGAAATGACCATTTTACCATTATAACCACGTACGGATGGCGCATGTACTATAGAATACCTAGCTCCTTGCTAGTTTAATAAAATCGCCGCTAAAAAAAATACAATAGAACACCAAAAATTCACCCGGTAATATCCAGTTTGCTGTGACAAATTAGAAGGGTGGTCTGATTGCAAGCTTAGTTCTCGTCTGTCAAAACTGAAATTCAGCCAGCCATTTAACCATCAGTCATCCTACAAGACCAAAATTAAACTTTTAATTGTAGTGTTATAGTTAATATATATATTTAAGGTACCTGTGGCTACATTCCTTTAAAGTCTTTATTTTTGGTAGATCCTTGTGGTTTTTAATTTGTGTGATTAATTAATAAGAGAATGTTATTGGTACATGATCTCTATCAATCAAAGTATTATGCATCTATATAATCTAGCTACTGCATTTTAAATAATTAAAATTGGGCAGCTGTTTTATTTTTGACATTATCGCAGTGAGGGAATTTGTTATGAAACTGTTTTACTTATTAATATTTTTTGTACTGGTTTCAGTTTGGTAACGCAAACATTTGATGATTTTACTGATTCTGATAGACAGGTCTTTCTGTTTTGTTATAGTGTTTGTAACTCACCAAATATTTGTGTGTGTGCGTATAAGTTATAATTAGACGTGTGAGTAAAATTGACTTCCATGTGAATCCATTAGCAACGGTAACTTTCTGTAACTTATATACTTTATTATTCCAGCTGAGGATTGAAGATAATCCTTTGTTATATTATGGACCGCAAAATTCCTGAATAGTGACCGAAGATTACGTGTCACTAAAGTCTAAGTGACCGACAAATTGTCATTGAGAAACCAAACATTTATATTAGACTAAATTTCAAAAATTGGGGCTTACGTGTTGCAGCATATCAATTCTCGCTAGTTCATGGAAAGGAGGCTAGAGAACAGAATCAAGCTCGGAAATTGATTAATAAAAGAGGGTGTCAATCTCGGAAAAGATCTTGGTCTTTCAGACATCATTTATTTGGAAAGTATACCTGATTTTAACGATTAATTTGATACTTTATATAGTTGCTTTTCTTCCTATTTCTCAAATTTTCCTTTCTCATTTGTATCCTTATTATTTTTGGTTGGTTAAGGATTGTATGTTTGTTGGTAGTTATATTGTTAGGGGGTGCCGTCTATATAATCTAGCTGCTTGTTAGCTCTATATATATTTCAATATGCCCCCTTAATCTAAATCTAGAACAAGTTAGTAAGATGCAACTTGTCACAAATCTTTTGTGATGAAGAACAAATAAACCGTTAGTGAAAATGTCAGCAACATATGTTATTCAGATTTGATTTTGTAGGTTTTAAACACACCTTATGCAATCTTTTCCCTCAAAAAATACATGTCAATCTCAAAATGCTCAGTCCTTTCACGAAACACAGGATTAACAACTATTTGAATAGCTGAACTACTATCACAGAACATCTAAGTTGGAAATGTGTAATCAATTTTCAATTCAGTCATAATTTTCAGAACCCATATAAATTCACAAGAAACATTTGACGTTGCCCTCTATTCTGCTTCTGAAGAAGATTTAGCAAGAACAAATTGCCCCTTGCTTGTCCAAGAAACAAGACAATTACCCAAGTAAACAGGAAAACCAATAATAGACCTCCTAGGAGCGGTGCATTTAGCCCAAGTAGAGTCAACAAAAGCAGTTAACTCAAAATTATTGCCTTTCTGATGACGTATAGTCCTCACTCGGGTCATGAACCCGACTAATGGATGCTACTACACTCAAGCCCATCACGAATGGGCTATCACGATAACGGTTTGGGCTTACGAAGACCCAAACCCAAAGTTATTTATGGCCTTGATATAGGATATCTCTTATCTATGGGACAAGGATCAAGAGGCTAGATAATTACGGGATACGCCGAAGAGTGAGGAACACGAAACCTACAAGGATTTCGTATATATATAAAGGGCATCACGACTCTCATTAAGGTATCATCTAAAAACCCTAACTCTTCGCTATCACCCTAAAACCGATTACTTACTCTCACGCCGGAGGATAATCGTGGGAGACAATCCCACGATAAGCCTAACGGTGTTGTTTGCTTTCTTAGTGCGCAGGTCTCAAGCAGTAATATTCAATTGGTACGAGAACAGGAGTCCAAATAAGGAACGCCCAACTTTTGTATCAACAAGTGGCGCCATCCGTGGGACCCTACACTAAGAATTCCACTAAGAACTAGAATGACGAAGCACGGAAACGTAAACCAGCGGACTCCGCAGATGAAGAAAACACATGGTGATCCATAGGGGAAGAAGCACTCAAGTGATTCAACCTCTAAGCAGGCCTCTGGGACAACCAGCGCGCCCAGGCACCAAGGATCAGGCCCAGATCTGATCTTTCCAACAGTAGAATTACCTACAGAGACTACCCAGGCCACTACGACAACGGCTAGCGCGGAAGATCTACAGCGCACTCTTTTCACCACTCCCCATCAAACAGTGCCAGACCCCACTGAGCCACCATGTGCGCCTAATCGAGATAGGGGTCCTGATGTGGAAACAGATATCCTCGCGCTAGAAGGAGTCGCGCCTGAACTAGCGCCAAGTGATTTCGTGTCTCAAAACTACGAAGCCTTGGCGGCCCTTATGCAAGAGGAAGCGAAAAGAAGGTCAAGTCAGAGCCTGCAAGCCCGGCTCAACTTTGACCCTGAGTATGAAACATCCCCACCGCGCCACCGAAAGGAGAGGCGCGAGAAGGATAGCCGCCGACTCCCAGTGTTCACTAGGGTCGGAAAGAAAGTTGTGGATGATGAAGCAGCTGNTAGACTTATCTTTAATTAAGCACTAGGGTTCCAAGGGTTGGAAACCCTAAAAGTCACAGGAAATTCGTCTTTAGGGTTTGCCCTAAAAGTTCTCCACAAAGTTCCACACTTAATGAATGAAAAATAGAAAACTATATATAGATTTTAAGTTCGGACGGCGTCAGCTTATAGGGTCTGACGCCGTCAGCTCGCCGCCATTAGGGTTCTCGGATGGCCTAGATCCATTTGGGACGTGGTCAACATGTAAAACCTTCTGGGCCGTCTCTCTTTAACTTTGTTCCTGACGGCCTACACCTTTTAACACCTAACGGCGTCAGGTGTAAATTCTTGAAATCTTTCTGGCCCGTCATTTGATAATTGAATTCCACTCTTTTGTCATCCTTGCTGACGGCGTCAGGTTGTAAAATCCTGCTTCTTTAAGACTTTGTCGTTTTCTTCACTTTTATGCTCCAAAAACATCCAAATGTGCATGTTTTCCAGAATTCCTCTCAAAAGTACCTAAAATGACAAAAGGAACGATTTAGGGAAATATTTGATCACATTTATACGAATTAGGGCTTAAATGACCCCCTAAAAGCGTAACACTTTTCGTCTCATCAGGGGTCCTGATGTGGAAACAAATATCCTCGCGCTAGAAGGAGTCGCGCCTGAACTAGCGCCAAGTGATTTCGTGTCTCAAAACTACGAAGCCTTGGCGGCCCATATGCAAGAGGAAGCAAAAAGAAGGTCAAGTCAGAGCCTGCAAGCCCTGCTCAACTTTGACCCTGAGTATGAAACATCCCCACCGTGCCACCGAAAGGAGAGGCGCGAGAAGGATAGCCGCCGACTCCCAGTGTTCACTAGGGTCGGAAAGAAAGTTGTGGATGATGAAATAGCTGACCTGCAATACCTGGAAGAGTACGAAGGCGATGGAAGGCGTACCAATGTCCACGCTAGGCTTGGTAGTCGTAGGGTTCAGGATCGACTTGGGCGACAGCACCCACCAAGCGAAAGCCCTCCAAGGTTCAGCAGTCGAAGAGTTCATGATAGACTTGGGCGAAAGCCCTTCAAGCTCGGATTCCGAGGACAGTCGGCGCAAGCGCCGCAAAAGGGTAAGCTCATCCTCAAATGACTCCTCGGACAACGAGGACAAAGAAACAGGACACTGGAAGTCCAAGAGAAGATATTGCGATGAAGAGGAGGATGAAGACATGTCCCGTCCCTGGCGCCGCCAAAAGGTTGACGCATTCACTCGGCGCATCAGCGATTTCTCAGAAGATAAGAGGAGGCGCATGACCGCCAATGTTAAAACTTATGATGGGACGGGTGATCCTGATGACCACCTAAAAATTTTCGAATCAGCTGCCGCTATCAAAAATTGGCCAGAACCCGTGTGGTGCCACATGTTTAATTCTACATTGGTGGGGAATGCGCGAACCTGGTTTAGTAAGCTGCCACGAAGAAGCATAGACGGGTTTGAAGAGTTGCGAAAGGCGTTTCGCTTGAACTTTACTCAAAGTAAGAAGTGCGCCAAGAACCCTGTCGAACTGGCTAGGGTAAAACAACGCCAAGGGGAATCCACAAGCGCTTATGTGGAGCGCTATAAGGACGAATGCATACATATTAAGGCATGCCCCGAAATACTAAAGATCTCAGGGTTTATGAATGGAATCAATAACCCAGAACTTATCAGAAGGTTAAATGATAAAGTTCCCCAAACCTTTGATGAACTGATGAAGCGCACGAGGTCCTTTATCCAAGGGGAAGCAGCCGCTGTGGAGAGCAAGAAAGGTTACTCAAATTATAGGTCACAAGAACAGCCCAAGAGACAATCCAATGACCAGAGTAGCAACCGCAGCAAAAGCTACCGCAGTCAGGGGAGCGGACGAGATAATGACAAATACACTCCACTAACGAAGACTCCAAGGGAGATATTTGTAACAGAAGGCGCGAACTTCCTGAAACCTCCACCAATGCGCACCCTAGAGGATCGGCGCGTAGGAAATGGGTACTGCGAATATCATGGTCAAAAGGGCCACACCACCAACGAGTGTGTCCAATTGCGTCAACTAATTGATAAATTAGTGAAAGAAGGCAAATTGGATCACCTCGTCAAGAACATCAAGGAGGGAAAAGACAAACAGAAGAATGGGAGAAAGAAAGAGACACCTAAGGACAAGGCTGACACCATCTACATGATACAATCATGGCAGCGAAATACTAGGCAAAAGGTCAGCCAAAAGTTTTCTTATGGGAACGAAATCTCTTTCCCCACTCTGGCTGCGGAAAACGCAGTAGTGGAACCGCTCACCATCGAGATAGATACGGGGGGTCATGACATCCATCGCATGTATGTTGATGGAGGAGCATCCGCAGACATCATGTATGAGCATTGCTTCAAAAGGCTGCGACCTGAGATACGAAGTCAGTTGATTCCGGCCACGACGTCGCTGACTGGCTTCACAGGAGAAAAGATATGGCCCATGGGGCAAATACGATTACTTGTGGTCGTTGGTGATAAGCAACACTCCACGACTGCCTGGATGAATTTTATGGTAATCATATCTCCTTCGCCATACAATGGCATTATTGTAAGACCAGGGATATCAGCCATGCGCGCGGTACCATCCATAGCACATGGAATGCTTAAATTTCCACTGGAAGGCGGCATTGTTACCCTCTACAATACCGTAATACCACCTAGGGAGTGTAACACGATCACGAGTGAGACGGCACACACTCCAGAACAGCGCACAGCTAAAGTATCAAACCTGAAGGTCGCAATCCATCCAGATTACCCGGAGCAAGAAATAACGATCGGGGGATCGCTGTCTGATAAAGGCAGAGCAGCTGTGTGCGCACTCTTGCAAAAGAATCTGGACATTTTCGCATGGGAACCAAGACGGGTTTGAAGAGTTGCGAAAGGCGTTTCGCTTAAACTTTACTCAAAGGAAGAAGTGCGCCAAGAACCCTGTCGAACTGGCTAGGGTAAAACAACGCCAAGGGGAATCCACAAGCGCTTATGTGGAGCGCTATAAGGATGAATGGAATCAATAACCCAGAACTTATCTGAAGGGTAAATGATAAAGTTCCCCAAACCTTTGATGAACTGATGAAGCGCACGAGGTCCTTTATCCAAGGGGAAGCAGCTGCTGTGGAGAGCAAGAAAGGTTACTCAAATTATAGGTCACAAGAACAGCCCAGGAGACAATCCAATGACCAGAGTAGCAACCGCAGCAAAAGCTACCGCAGTCAGGGGAGCGGACGAGATAATGACAAATACACTCCACTAACGAAGACTCCAAGGGAGATATTTGTAACAATCGGCGCGTAGGAAATGGGTACTGCGAATATCATGGACAAAAGGGCCACACCACCAACGAGTGTGTCCAATTGCGTCAACTAATTGATAAATTAGTGAAAGAAGGCAAATTGGATCACCTCGTCAAGAACATCAAGGAGGGAAAAGACAAACAGAAGAATGGGAGAAAGAAAGAGACACCTAAGGACAAGGCTGACACCATCTATATGATACAATCATGGCAGCGAAAGACTAGGCAAAAGGTCAGCCAAAAGTTTTCTTTTGGGAACGAAATCTCTTTCCCCACTCTGGCTGCGGAAAACGCAGTAGTGGAACCGCTCACCATCGAGATAGATACGGGGGGTCATGACATCCACCGCATGTATGTTGATGGAGGAGCATCCGCAGACATCATGTATGAGCATTGCTTCAAAAGGCTGCGACCTGAGATACGAAGTCAGTTGATTCCGGCCACGACGTCGCTGACTGGCTTCACAGGAGAAAAGATATGGCCCATGGGGCAAATACGATTACTTGTGGTCGTTGGTGATAAGCAACACTCCACGACTGCCTGGATGAATTTTATGGTAATCATATCTCCTTTGCCATACAATGGCATTATTGTAAGACCAGGGATATCAGCCATGTGCGCGGTACCATCCATAGCACATGGAATGCTTAAATTTCCACTAGAAGGCGGCATTGTTACCCTCTACAATACCGTAGTACCACCTAGGGAGTGTAACACGATCACGAGTGAGACGACACACACTCCAGAACAGCGTACAGCTAAAGTATCAAACCTGAAGGTCGCAATCCATCCAGATTACCCGGAGCAAGAAATAACGATCGGGGGATCGCTGTCTGATAAAGGCAGAGCAGCCGTGTGCGCACTTTTGCAAAGGAATCTGGACATTTTCGCATGGGAACCAAAGCACATGACCGGTGTGCCACGATCGATTACAGAACACAAGTTGCAAATCCGACAAGGATATCCCCCGGTGCGGCAGAAAAAGCGTGGTCAAGCTCCAGAGCGCGCAAAAGCCATTCTCGAGGAAGTACGCAAGCTAGTGGACGCAGGGATCATGCGAGAAGTTTATTACCATGACTGGCTCTCCAATCCAGTGATGGTCAAGAAGAGTGATGGCAGTTGGAGGATGTGCGTGGACTTCACGGACCTCAACAAAGCATGTCCACAGGACTGCTACCCACTACCAGAGATAGATTGGAAGGTAGAATCTTTATGCGGGTACCCCTTTAAATGCTTTTTAGACGCATACAAAGGGTACCACCAAATTTAAATGGCTAACGAAGATGAGGAAAAAACGGCCTTCCACACAAGCCAAGGGGTCTATTATTATACAAAGATGCCTTTTGGATTAAAGAATGCAGGCGCCACCTACCAACTATTAGTAGATAATGCATTTGCAAACCAGGTAGGCCGCAACCTGGAGGTCTATGTTGATGACCTCGTCATTAAAAGCCATACTGAAGACGAGTTGGTGCGCGACATTGAAGAAACGTTTAGAATGCTGGGAAGGATCAACATGAAGTTAAATCCCAAGAAATGCACTTTTGGCGCTACAGAAGGCATGTTCCTCGGATACTTGATAGAGCCTGATGGCATTAAGCCATGCCCAGAAAAAACAAAGGTTGTCATCCAACTCCCTTCACCACGCACATTGAAAGAAGTCCAGTCCCTGAATGGAAAACTAGCCGGGTTGAATAGATTCCTATCCAAATCAGCGGATAAGTCATGTAGGAACCCGTATACAACCTAAATCACGACCTTCTTCATCAAATCTTAGAGAGAGAAAGAGAGATGAAGAGAGAGAGAGAGATGGGAGGATCAAGTGTGTGAAATAAAGACTATGTGTTATTACAAAATGATCAACCAAACCTCAAAGTGAGGTTTACAATTCTTAATATAGAGCTAGGCATGTTAGCTTTCATGCTTATACAAGTTTAGCCCTTGAAGTTCTATCTTTCTAATAAACTTGAACAAACAACTTAGAAATACTTTCTTACGCAACCTATTACACGATTCAAGAATATAATGACCGTCACTTCATAATATAAAAATACGATGCTAACAATCTCCCCCTAAGTGTTGGTCATTGAAGGTTGCGTGACGTCTTCATCTTTGTCTATAAACTTTAACATTCTTTGCTCTTGACGTCTTTAGAAAACATTAGATAAGTCATTGTTCAATGTTCATCGTTCTTTGTTCCTTCATGCTTTGTGATCTTTACATCATGACTTTTCTTTGTTCTTTGTTGTTGTGGTTGTTCATCTGCCTTTTGTCATAGCTTCGTCTTTGTAGGTTAGTCACCTTTCCAACATGCTCATACATCTTAAGCCTTTATCATACATTCATTTGTTGTTGCCGTTCTTTCACTTTGATCTTTGTCACTTAACTTTGTAGATTCTTCTTTTTGGCGTAGAATCTTTCTTTGACTGTTGCTTTCCTTTGATCTTAGTGAGAACTTTCCTTTGACTTTGAGATGTATGTATGAGCATGTGGAAACTAGTGTGGTGGTTGTACCTGCATAAACTTGTTAGTAATAAAGCAACCGGTACTTACAGGTTCAAAATTAGAGATCGTCAACAGCATATTGTGAAGACTTTCTCTAACCCTTACCATGGCCGTTCCTAATCGGATACCCTCGAAAGAGCTTACACAGACATACCGAAGTACACCCATGATTAGGTGAGTCGCTGGAGATCACCCCACGACTGTAGACCATTTGGAATCCACCGAAAACACTAAGCGTAACCCACAAGAGATTACCGAAGTGACCTGCTGTCAGGGCTGCTTGATGTTGACCCTGGCAGGAGTTTCCGTTCAATCATTGAGAAGTACATAAGTAAATTCTCTCATAAACGTTCTGGCAGATTGCTAAGATCTGCGTAGGACTCTAAGGTTTACATCTGGTGTTCATTGATGTAGAACAACTAGTGTAATAATATTGTGTGTTCCTATGAGATCTTTTGATGAATCTCTTGGCTCTAGACTCAATAAGTGCACATTTAGTCGTCGGAGGAATGGAGCAGAGTACCTCCTTTTCAATATCAACACACTCGGAATGAGTGGTCAATAGATTATGCAGGGTTCTCCGTGAGAATGAAACAAGTATCTTTTTTTGGGTAAAGGGGAGTAATCCTGCACCCTGGTAAATATATTAACCAAAAAACTTTTAAGTACAATGGATATGGGTGAAGTCCCACATCTCAGCCCGTTACATAGGCTAAAAGCTTACATAACAAGATACTTCCTAATTTCTAAAAACTAGAAATCAAACCACAACTCAATGATAACAAGAACAACGAAATGAATTACTTCCTAGGGCCTTGAAGCT
>LBNU01000584.1:179221-190981 GCA_014162995.1 Artemisia annua
TTTTTTTTTTTTTTTTTTTTTTTTTTTTTTTTTTTTTTTTTTTTTTTTTTTTTTTTTGATTATAGAAAAGTGGAAATCAAAAGTGAAAACAAATTGGAAGAGAAAATATTTTTGTGTTTTTATATTTTGGAAATATTTACAAAAGCGTTAAATTCTCGAAAGAAGGATCTTCAAAACACACTACTCAAACGATCGAACGACTTAATCTTATCAACCGCTCCCCGGCAGCGCCACCAAAAATTGGTCGAGGAAATATCAAGCGGTGAAGCTTATAAACTCGAGTCGTAGTCCCAATGAGGGTTGAACTGATCTTGTCGATTGAGTCGTGAGATCTGTGAAGTGAATAAGGTTTTAAAAGATGATTTGGCTTTGATTATACTACAACGACAATTGAAATGCGGTTAAAGTAAAGGAAAGCAATAAAGTGACGCGAAGTAAATAAACAAGTAAAGTTGCATGAAATAAAGTGACTTAAATAAAACAAGAATTAAAGTGCGATAAGTAATTAAACGGTAAACAAATTTAAAGACAATATGTTTGCAAAGCGACGTGAGTAAGTTTGTTAAATGTGAGCTTGATAGTTTATGACGAATTATTTTCCTTTCTCGAGATTAGTTGTCAATTAATCTTTAGAAGAGATAATAATTATAGACGAGTGATTTAATTGTTCTCCGGCTTTTGTTCTTCAAATAATTAAATCACATATCTAAATAATCTTAACGACTATTAATCACAAGCCTTTCACGCTCACACTTAGCTCGCAAACCCGAATCACTAAGCAAACACGATTAAAACTACTCAAGACTCATTTAAAATGAAATAAAGCGACAAAGGAAATAAACTTGAACTTAGGAAATAATTTGTTTTTGGTTTTTTAGATTTAATAAACGAAAATAAAAGTTTGCTAAGCGAAGAAAGAAGAATAAAAGACGTGAAAACATTAAATGCTAATAAAGTTTTAATCTAAAAATGCAAAGACAATGAAATTAAATAAGACGTTACTAAAAAGATTTAAGAAAATTTCGACAGCATAACGTTTAGATTTAAGAAAAAGAAAACCTCACTCAATGAAACGATGAGGTGAAGAAAAGCCTAACTCGGCATAACGTAAAAATGAAACTTGAAATGAAAGAGAGAAGAAACATTGTAACACCCCAACCCGCCAAGGGTAGAAGTGCTACATTATGGTGACATATCAAACCATATACAGACATACAACATAGGTATTACAATTGAATTCCAAAGGTTACAAACGTTTTCCTGATAAAGGAATACATCTCAGAATCTTAAAATACAAAATGATAATCTAAAGTCTTATCAAAACCACTTGGAATATAACCACGCAGAATCTTCTCTAAAACTCCTATTTGCACTCTTCACCCATAACCCAGCTTCCTTCTAAAACCTGCCGCGGGGAAAAAAAACGCGGCTGAGCTTAAAAAGCCCAGTGAACAGATATAATAACAGGGTAATGTGAAACAGAAGAAAAGAGACCGAATATGTTGCATTGGATGAGTATCAGAATGGTCATAGCATAAGAAATAATGGCAATAAGGTGAAGTAAATATTAATAAGAAAAGATTCAGTGTTACGTTACCAGTTTAAGTTTAAATCTAAGTTAAGGTGCAGACAAAGTATTCAGTATTTCAACCACGTGCCCAGAACAGATCAGATAATAACAGATAATCGCCTCACATGCAATCCAAAGGGGAGGCCTCAGAATATCAGATATAAACAGAGGGGTGACCTCAATGGGTTGTGAAGGACGTGTATTGCACACACAGCCACATTCACCAGATATCCCGGGTTTCATACTGAATGGTCAATGTCTAATTTTAACAGTTCAGATTACATATCAGAATTAATTATCCAGATTAAACAGATGTCCATATTTTTTTACAGATCGTATCAGATATACAGATGTCAGATTTAGTCAGATTAGTAGTTTCATAAATCAGAGATTCAATTTTAGAAAGGTTCACAAGTCAGAAGTTCATCCTTTAAAGGGTTTATAATTCAGAAGTTTATCTTTTGAAAAGGTTTATAAATCAGAAGTTTATCTTTTAAAAAGATTCATAAGCCAGAGGTTCATAAATCAGAAGTTCAATATCAAAAGGTTTATATATCAGAGGTCCATGTTTCATAAATACAATGTCAAAGGTTCATATAGCAATTTCAGATAGTAAGTGATTCTGAAAATAACCAATGATTCAGGAAACAAGTTCAAACAGTAAGGGATCATAGCAATGGCATAGGGAATCCTAAGCAAAAGAAACAGAAAGGTAACAATGGTTCATACCAATGGTTCAGAGTTTACAAGTATGAAAGTTTAATAAGAAAAACGGATTTAGAAGTCTTCCATTTCATTTAAAATCATATTTATCATAAAGGTAGTTCTTTAAAATATTTTTAGCAAGAGTTATTTAAATTTCCATTTAAAACAAGTCTAATATCATATTAACAGAAATCATATCCATATAGTTGTCCCATTCCATCCGGTTATATTTTCAAAAGTTATCATACAAATGTAATATCAATGAACCAGAGATATCAGAGGAACCAAGATCAGAAATCAGAGTGGAGTGGGGAAGACGGATCATGAGAAACCTTACTGAAAGGTCAGAATATCTGTACCTCAACTAGTAGACAAAGCGGACACAAAAGCGTCAGACATAAATAGGAACTCCTCATTCTTCACTGGACCTAGACGGATTAGAAGTCGAGAATTATTCATTTATTCATTTTAAATCAGATTGCTTCTTTTTGAGTTATCTTTCCATATTTAGCAGATTTCTATGTTTAGTAACTTTCCAGATTTAGCATGACTTCCTATCTTATTAGATTTCGAGAATTAGTAAGTTTCTATTTTTAGAAGGTTTCCAATTTCAGAAGTTTCCAAAATTAATACTTTCCAAAAGTAGCAGGTTTCCATAAATAGTAAGATTTCCTTAATTGGCAAGTTTCCATTTACAGATATTTTCATTAAAGTTACTTTGATAATTTTGCCAAGTTATTAGCTTCTCAGAATTCACAGATATGGTTTTATGCTTATTTCCCAAGATTAGGGTTTCTTTTGAAACTTTAGCATAGTTTAGGGTTTAAAGTGTCAATTACTCAATTCAAAGGTCACAAATGAAATATATCACATTTTAACACTTAGACATAAGTCATACCAGTCTCAGATATCAGATTTACACTTTACACCCCTCCAGTTACAAAAGTTACATATTAAACCCTTAATTAAACATATTTCCATAATTAAACCATAAATTAATATAATTATCAAATAAGCCCTTCATTTATCCAAAATTTACAAGAACAGCCCTTAACCATTTATTCAGATCATACAATGCTTAATTTTCCATATTTACCATTTTAGTCCCTCAGGTTATAATATTTACTCTTTAGCCCTTTAAAACATATATTTAACATATAAACCTTATAATTCATCAAATAATCATGCAAGCCCATCAAATATCATTAAACTACACTTTAGTCCTTTTTAATATTCAAATTACAAAATACAACCCTTCACTTACAATTTACATATTTAGCCCCTCAATTTACTATAATTACATATTATACCTTTTAATTATGAAAATTACAAATAAACCCTCTTTATTTATCAAAAATACTCTTGATACCTTTAAATAAATTTTAGGTCCAGAAATACCTTCAAGTTACAGAAATTACCATTTACACCCTTAGTTTCATGTAATTACAAAACTAGCCCTTTTATTATATAATTTATCAAAAACAATTAATTACTTATTAAATTTACCATAAGGCCCTCATAAATCATCATATTTTCTCATTACACCTTTGAATACTTATTTAGACCAGAATTGAGCTAAAGTTCCCAGAATTACAGTTTACACCCCAATTATATGTAATTATATATATTTCACAAATTAAACCTTTTAATTATGAAACTTACCCATTTAACCCTTATACTTATTTTATACAATTTCCTACTGATATTTTATGATTTTCAGAACAGCCCCTCATGTTTCAGAATTTACAAAATATACCCTTCTATTTACAAAATCATCATCGGTTTTAATTATTATTCCACAAACCCTAACCAAATTTCCTCCCAATCATTTAGCAATTATTACATGATCATATAGCATTAATTAACATCACAAAACATCCAGAATTCTAAACCCTAGTCTCGTTCATATTTTTCCTTTTTCTTTTCTTTCTTTTTATTTAATCGGTAACAATAAAATAAAATCAAGTAATACATACAAGCTTCTAATATTCCGTAGCATATTTTTCCCAGATTCTATAATCAATATAACATGTTCTAAAAATATGGTCATGCCTCAGAAAATTCGTATATGTCTCATTTGCTTTTTAATCCAATCGGTAAAAACAATACTATTTCAAAATGATTCGTATAAGCCTCCAATAATTTATAGCACATTTTTATTGTGTTTTAGGATGAAAATAACATGTTCTAAAAATATAGATTAGCCAAATAAAATTCATATACAGCCCCTTTTTATTTTAGCCCAATATTAGGGTTTATATCAAAATAATTTTCGTATGACCTTTTAATCATGCATGGGTCAAATCCATCATTTTATACAGATGATATATGATATAAAGAGAATTAGAAAAATACCAGATGTGGTTTGGATCGACCAGAATAGGTTGTGGGATTTTTGATCTTTCGGTTACAACTATATCGAGCATGTAAATCACCAACCATCGAACCAGCTTTCAACAAATCGAACCACTATTTTTCCCATGTCTCTTACACTATATGGAACCTTAGAAAAATACTCAAGAGCTCCATAAAATTATTGAGGAATCGCTTGTGATTTTTAGGCTTTTTAGGGTTTAGTTTTGGTGTAAAAATATAATACGGATATTAGAGATAATGTAGGAGATTTAGGGAATCAATTATGGCCGAGTTTATGGGATTATAGGAGGCCAAAAATCAGAATTCTAAGTTTCCTTATTTATTTGATTCTTATCTCTTTTATTTCAAAATTTTTTACAATTATTAAAACAATTTTGGACTTCTAATTATTTTAGGCGTGGCCTAAATAAATTTTAGGTGGGCTTTCATAATTCAATTGTCCTATTAAAATTATTATTGATCATAGTTTGTATATTTATAAGAGTTTAGGAATTATTTGTTATTTAATTATAGTTTTTACAAAATTTTAAAATTATAGGGGCAATTTGGTAATTTTGCAAAGTTCTAAATTTTAGGTATTACAAACATACTCGCAACCCTAAGAACCTTCATACTCGCAACAACCCTAAGTCCATACTCGCTAGGTTTAGAATCCATACTCGCAATATTTGTAAGTCATACTAGCTAACATGGAGGTCTCATACTCGCTAACCTAAGAACTACCTCATACTCGCAACATTTGAATCATACTCGCTAAATAAGGTCTCAAACTCGCTAAACATCATATGATACTCGCTAAGCTACCATTACCATACCCGCAAGACCTAAGCTAAAACTCAAACTCGCAATCAAATCAATCCATACTCGCAATCATTATCTGAAACTCGCTTAACCCTAAGCTAAGGAAACCAAACTCGCAATATTTAATAAAGATGTATTTTGAAAATCATTTAACGTACCAAAAGATTAAAGAAAAACAAAAACTAAATGAAACTTATGAAACACTTTATATAAACTAATCTAAGAAACCAAATAAGCTTATATAAGCTAAAATAAGCCACGACCTAAACAAGCCCTAGCTCATTTTATTTGAATTTTACCATGCAAAGTTGACAAGAATAAATAAAAACTTTTATAAAAGATTGAGAAACACAAGATTAAATTCAAAACATGTAAAGATTAAGAAGTAATCTAGAGAGAGAGTAGATAGAGAAAGCAAAAATAAAAGCTTGTATTAAAACCACACTTACACTAATCCTAATCCTAGTCCTAAAACTAGCCTAAGGACTAACCAACCTTCCAAATGAGGAGGTGATGTCAATTTATAGGTCAAGAGCTTGTACAAGTTTGACAATGTTGCACGTTAAGCCCTTGAACCTTTACAACTCATGAAAAGAACACTAAAACTATGTTAAAAACTATTAAACATTCTTAAACATTAAACATAACACTAATGTAATCTTGAGGACTCGAGTTGACGTTTCTTCCAAAGGTCTTCAAAAGATTTAAAAACGACAACTTGCTCAAATGTGAAGGACTTTTCTAGAAATTCTCTTTGAGCTTCAGTAAAGTGTCTCAAGAATTTTTCTTCGAGCCTTTAAGGAATTCATTCGCCTTGGGCTTTTCTTAAGTAGATATCATCGTTGACTCGGCTTTTAGACTCTCTTTCACATATCGTGCTCGTTTTAGGCTTTTTGGTTGATTTTCATGCCATTTATGCAATATCCTTTCCTGCACGTTCACAAACACAAAAACACGATATCTTTGGCGTTTAACGTTAGTTTTTGGTTTTTTAGAGCCTGAAAATGGTGAATAAAAGGTATGTGAATAAGCACATACCAATCCCATATGGTTAGTGTAGAAATCAGGCCAACTAAAATAAATTGCATGTCCAACTGATTAACTTACACTCAAATTCGTCCCTTGTAAAATACCATCCCACTAGTTAGAAAGGTCCAAGCGTAGAAAGAAAAGAAATCCAGCCCAGATCCAATTACAACTAGAAGCAGCCCACAACAACAAAAGCCCAAGTACACTACTAACCTCAAACCCTAGTATACGGACTATAAAATGCTCACTAATTCACCCTAATCTCCTAATAAGTAGTAACCCTAATACACAATACGCAGTCACAACTTCTTCACCTTCACACATCCAAATACGCAGCCACCAAGTGCAGCAAATACGTCCCTTTGGTTCTAGATAAATCCGAACAACAAGTCAGTCACTTTTGTTGGAACACGGCAGGTTTTAGATTTGTTATTGTTTATGTTTTCAGTTTAAACACGAACAAACAGAGAAGATGGAACCCGTTATGGTTTTAATCTTTTCTTTGAAAGGTTCGGATATTGACAGGAAGCTTGTCTTCCAAAACAATTTGATCAGTGATGGTTGAAATGTTCAACACCATGTGAATCTACAATATTTGTAACCAAGTTGAACAAAAACTGAGATCATTTTGCTTCTTTTGTAGTAATACTTTCGATATTTGTATAATGAAAGAATATTGAAAAGAAATAATCTGTGATGCACAAGTGTCAAAAGTCGATTTGGATATTTGGAATAACACTACGCAGAGATATTGAGCTTTTCTTATTCAGTCCTTATAATTATCTTGTACATTTTACATTTCCTTTAAACCAAGAGAAGAGAGATCTGAGAGTGTTTGTATGTTATAGATAAAGGTTGATGATGTATGAGACCGCTACCTAGAACTAACCACTATATTTTGAGATAACCGCTGCTTTGAGCCAGTGAGTTAACCGCTGGTTAGATACAATTAGGGCAACCGTTCGTTTAGGATGGGTACAATAAAAAGCAAAACCGCTACTAAGATCTTATACCGAAGGTAACCGCTGGAACTCAAACTTAACAGCTGCCTACAAAACCGCTGGACTTGAGACTAACCGCTAGAACAAGAGACAAAACAGTCATAGTCGTACTTATTGTCTTTTTCCCAAAATGGCTAAAAACCAGGACTAGTCAAATGGAGATACCCGCTACCAAAAACAATCTAACCGCCATGTAGAACAGGGTAACCGCCAATAAGAAAAAAAAAATGAGCAGAAAAGTACTTCTTCAAACATTAGTCCATGGTATGTTTTTTCCAACAAAAAGCTAAATCAATGAAGGGTTTGTTTAGACAGACTAATACTCTGAACCAGTATTGACAAACATTAGGAAATGATGACAGCAAAAAAAACCAAAATAATGAACCAGTTTTGACAAACTTATACTTTGTTTAAACCAGTTTTGACGAACCAAAATAATGAACCACAAAACCAAGATGAAGGTATAAGATCATTCGAACCAAAAAAAAAACAAGAAAAACCAATCTAAAATCCGAAAATCAACAATCCCAAGGTGAAACCTAGGCTCTTGATACCAATTGTAGAACACTAATATTTATATCTTAGTTGGTTTTTCATGTATATGGATTGAATATTAGATAGAAAGAAAGAAAGAAAGAATAAGAAGAAGAAGAAGAAGAAGAAGAGAGGTTTAGAGAGAGAAAGAAGAGAGAAAGTGGAACCTAGAGAGAGAATGAAACCAAAAAAAAAAGAAAATAAGATTAGAGGAGGTTCACCCTCTCCAAGGATGGAGAGGGGTTTATATACATGAGGTTTGCCACTTGGGCGTGCCACTTGGGCTGCGGATCAGGTATACAGTGGGTAAAGACCCGTCCTTCTTCCGCGAACTAATCTACTTCTAAACTACGTATTACTAACTAACATAACTATTACGAGCTAAACAATGCTTAATCATATCAGGGGTGACCGAATCTTTCTTATACAAAAAATGTATTCCTAACACCCTATAAGGCAAAAGAATTCCGATTTGTGCCCCGGTTAGACAAAGATTACATTGCAATTGAGGACATCAATGATGAGGATAAGGAGAGAGGCATGGATTATGTTTGGAATAAAAGGAGCCTATATTATAAAGATTGTTTGAACCTCGGACCCAGATACAAAGTAGATATGGAGGTTGTTAGAATGATTGGAGGGGCGATTGAGAAACAAAATAGGGAGACGTAGAGCCCGTGACTTTGAGTCTAGCTACAAGACTTGTTAATAAAAAAAAGCGCTTCTTGGGAGGCAACCCAAGCTTTGTGTGTTTTATTTGTTTGTTTATTTGATTTTATTTGTTTCCGTATGTATGATATTTCTTGTTACTGATTCATGATTCAAACTAACTTGTGAAAATGCTTTATTTTGTTTTTAACTCCGTCTTAACTACATATAAAGGTATTTTGCAATAGCTAAGTGTACGGGAAATCCAAATCGGTTTATAAGAACGAATGAACATGGATCATAACAATGTAAATTAACATACATATTAGTATTTTTTTGAGTCAAATGCTTGTTCGAGTCATAATGAATTTTTGCAGGAATTCCAGGAAGTAAGATATAGTTTTTCCAGAATTTTTCCAGAAACTTAACATGAGAATTCTGTCAGATCATTTCTGATGGCGTCAGGTGTTACAACCTGACGGCGTCAGGCTATAATTTTCTGCAATTTTTGAAAGTTTTTTTTTCTTCCAGAAATAAAAAGTTTTGTTAATTCTCTAACTTATAATCTCCAAGAGTTTTGCAAAAATATTCATTCCACAAGCATTACATCCTATTATAGATTATACCGCCGATTTTATGCGAGGTTGGCCTTTATTTTTTTCAGGTTAACAGGTTATTTTGGACAAGAAAATGATTTATATTTCGGAAGGGAAGCTTTGTACGTTCATCTTTCTTGGAAGAAGATCTAACCATGTTACCTCACTATCCAAATCAAACGAATCAGGGGAGTATTTGATTTCATTCTTTCATTCTATTTACTTTTACACTTTCTATTTGAACATTGGGGACAATGTTCAGTTTAAGTGTAAGGGGGGTAAATGAAGGCACCTTAGAGAATACAATTGCGCTTGATTTTTGTATGTTTGATAGTAAATTTGTAATAAAACCTAGAGAAATATTTGTTAGGGTAATTTTAGCGCCAATTTAAATTTTTTTACAACATTTAGAAATGAGACTTTGGTCTTAATGAGCGTCTCATGGATAGGAAATTATATGAGTAGCACAAAACCGTACCACTAAAACATTTTTCCACCCCAAATATGTGAGGTTCCCCCCTAGAATTGGTAGGAAAAGCATCCATCTTTGATGCTATGATGTGTGTACCGGTAGCGCTTAGATTCTAGAACTTGCGTTAGGACCATCTCAAATCCACAAGTGAGACTACATTCGTGTAGTTAGATCTACTACATGATAAGAGGCATTAGGATTAACCCTTTGTTTTTACACCCGTGTTTTTTGTTTTAATTACTTTGGCTACATTGGTCAAGTAATTCTCCAACACCCTTTGCGTTGTACCCATTTTTGATACACGATACCCCTAGTACACCCCTCCGAGCCTATCTTTTCGTTTCGACCTTTGAGCATCTTACTCAAAGTGAGAATTTGTTACACCCACTTAAATGTACACCCAAATCGCCTTAGCCTACCTTGTATGCACTCACTTTTAGTGCATTATTGTGACAACATTTGTTAAACCCTTCGTTAATTATCTAATCAATTACATGGTTTCTGAGACAAGTCATATCCTTGTACATATTGTTTGGGACGATTGAGACTCATGGGTAAAGTACTAGTGTAATGGAGTAATGGGGAAGAACAACATTATTACCCCCATATGTGCTAAATATTTTAAAAGTACTCCAAGTTTTTCAATTATCTTAATTCGAGTCGTTAGAATAGTAATTGTAAAGTTATGTAAAAGTTCAAGTGTAAGGGGA
The DNA here is from genome assembly GCA_014162995.1 of Artemisia annua. Classification (NCBI taxonomy): domain Eukaryota; kingdom Viridiplantae; phylum Streptophyta; class Magnoliopsida; order Asterales; family Asteraceae; genus Artemisia; species Artemisia annua. Next base: position 189,664 of record LBNU01000584.1, read on the forward strand.
GAACCGAGGCCCCTATGATGTATTATTTTGGATGGTAGGGTAAGAATGTATGAAAAAAAAATCGAAAAATCAAGAAAAATACAAAAAAAATATAAAAAAGAAAGAATAAAAACATACGGACTACCATCCCGTTTCCTTTTATGTTTCTTTTTAGTTTTTGTTATTTCATTTTTAGTTTAAGATTGAGTCGAGTCTTGACTTAAGCAACGATGTAGAGTGCATGTATTTGATCATGATAATTAACTTGCCACCATTAAAATACCCTTTATTCCAACCAAACCGTGTTTATCATATCCCTACACCTTACATTATAACCCTTTTGAAAGCCCTCTTTGATAGTTTATCTTAGGTGCTTACGCCTAGTGGAGGAGTAATTGATCCTCTCCCAAGCCTATGGTAATCTATTTGCTATGACAGGTAGTGAGAGATATTTTCGTTTTCATTTATGAAATATATAATTCTATGACACTTGAGAGATGAGAGTATCCAAACACTATTTGTGAGGTGCTAGTGTATGATTTCCGTACCTATTATGATTAGGGTCGAATGACTACTTGTTGTAATTACTTTTATATTTGTGTTAAATGACCCCTACTCATATTTTGATTGGAATAAAAGCTTATTTGCTTGAGGACAAGCAAATCTCAAGTGTAAGGGTATTTGATGAGACGAAAAGTGTACCCGTTTTAAGGGGTTATTTAAGCCCTAATTTGAGTAAATGTGATCAAATATTGGCCTAAATCGTTTCTTTTGTCATTTTAGGTACTTTTGAGAAGAATTCTGGAAAACATGCATATTTGGACGTTTTTGGAGCATAAAAGTGAAGAAAATGATAAAGTCTCAAAAGAAGCTGGATTTCCTACCTGACGGCGTCAAAGTCACAAGGTGACGCCGTCAGCCAACGTTGACAAAAGAGTGAAGTCAGATTACACTAGACGCCCTATGAAGAAAACAAGATGTTTACACCTGACGGCGTCAGGTGTTAGAGAATGTAGGCCGTCAGGTGTTAACTTAAAGAGTGACAGACCAGTGCAATTTAAAGAGTGACGGCATCAGAAGTAAATCTAGGCCATCCGAGAACCCTAATGATGGCGAGCTGACGCCGTCAGAACCCATAACCTGACGCCGTCAGAATGTAAAATCTATATATATTTTCCATTTTTCATTCATTAGTGTGGAACTTTTGGTACAAGTTTGGGAAAAACCCTAAAGACGATTTTAGCTGTAATTTCAAGGGTTTTTCACCCTTGAAACCTTCATGTTCAATTAAAGATAAGTCCTCACTTAAATTAATCAGTATGTCTATGTGTTGGTTAAT
>LBNU01000584.1:215682-227664 GCA_014162995.1 Artemisia annua
GGTTGTTGTTATGATTTGAGGAGTATTGATTTTGGGTAAGTTCATTTTGATCGCCTTTGTGGTGTAGAAATGACTTGTGTAGTTTTGGTGTTTCGTGGTTTTTGCATAACAATTCTTCGTTCAAGTATTTGAGCGTTGGTAAGTTACGAGAAGGTTGTTTTCATGAGATATGTTTATAGAGTGTGTGAGATTCTATTTTTGGAAAGTTTGTTTTGAAAATGATTATTTTCCAGTTTGTCGTAAATTTAAGGTTTATCGCGAAAGACGTTAGGTTTCGATATGGAAATACATAAAATATGAAAAGTATGAGGTTTTGAGTGTAATAAATAAATTTAATAAAAAAAATGTATATAGGGGGTGTAGGTTGACCGGCCAAGGGGGAAAAGGGAGAGGGAGAGACCCAATTTGAGCCCAATTACAATTCTAACTTAAGGTAATTATCCACTAATAATATAAATGCAAAATAAAGACTCCCAAACCTATTTTTCCTGCATAATTAGTCGATCCCGAAGAGAAGAGAAAAAGAAAAATTAGGGTTTTGCTTTTGAAGCCAAAAATCAAGCGTAAGGTATACTTTTGATACTAGTTTTCATTCAATTAATGTTTTATTGTTATAATTCGTGTAATATAAATTATGATGGAATTAGGGTTTATAAACTTCTGTAATTTTATGATGTAAAACATGTTAGGATCATTAATTAATAATGGTATGAGGATTGGTTAAGCGAATTGAGCGTAAAACACGTTAGTTTGCAAGTTAGGGTTTGGACAGAAAGTTAGGGCTGTAAAGATACGAGGTTAGTTAAAAGATGGTAATGAGTTAGATCACGAATTTTAATTCTAAACTGTAGTTCAAAGAAAGAACTTTCCAAAAAGTCCGACCACGACTGATTTCGAGGTCGGGAAGTTGGTCTTTTGACTTTTACGAGATAAGGTGTCAAAGCTGTTAAACCGGGACAGAATTTGGGTAAAAGTTTGATGGTGAGTTATGGGTGAAAAAGTGTTATTAAGGTTATCCCTTCTGGGAAAGTAAAATTTTAGGTTATCTTAGACTCCCACGAAAAGGATTCACGATAAAAAGTTGTAGAAGTATTTTTATAAAATCAAAACTTTTGGTGTGCGTTCAGATCTGAATCTGGATAGTTGACAAGTTTGATTTTCTTATGGGTAATTGTGTGTGTTATTAGACAATGGGCTTCTGGGATTGGCTTGTATGCTTATGAGAGAATATGGTGAATTTTTGGTGTGAGTTTTTAAGCTTGAATGGTTATTATTTTATGTGGGTGAATGTACCCCAAAATTCTGCGTTTTCTGAAATTATAAGTGCAAGGGATTTAGTGAGCATTAATGGTTGTTGGTGTTTAGTATGGAGTCTAGTAGATCCATGGTGGATTATATGAACCTTAGACATCCATCATATGAGTATTGCATGGATTATAGCTTTTAGCTTGGCCATGTGTAATGTGAATTTATTTGTGTTATTTAGATTTTTGATTGTGATTTGTTGGAAGCTGCAGAGTTAAGGTAAGTTCATAGTCCCACTTTTTACTTTGTTTTAAACATGGGATGGGAATGATGCTTGTCTTAAATGGTTTGAGTTAGCGTGATTATATGTGATTTAAAAAGGCTTGGACTTATAATGTTATCGTATGAATGCAATGTGATGAATGTTGTGTGATAACGCTGTGTGGTCCAATTGGGGGGGAGTATCCAATTGGAGAGTAATACTCCTACTCACTATGATGCTGTGTGGCTATACGTGATTCAATTGGGAGGATGCTTATCCTGTTGCTCGCGCATGCGACCCATTTGATGCCAAGTTTTGTGTGGATTTATACGTGATTCAATTAGGAGGATGCTTATCATGCTGCTCGCGCATGCGACGTAATTGATGCCAATATTGGAGCGGGGGACACGTTCCGTCCCATTGGTTGCCTTTGTTGTGTGTGATTACATGTTAGCTTATATGATAACTTTATATTATTTGTCCAGCTATGTTTTATAATCACAGAGAACTGGTTGCCTCGAGTGTGAATGTGTGTCTTAAACCTATGAATCACACCAACATTATGTTGACGTTTTAAGCATCATTTTCAGGTGAGCATTCTAAGGATAAGATAGATGGAAGCGACTAGAAGAGACTTTAGTTGCATCTTGGTGAATTATCTATATGTTTGGATTATGAATATGTTTGACTTTGTTGAAGATACCTTTAGAGGTTTGATTTGGTTATTTTCTTTTGGGGTATTGTTACAACACTTTGTGTTTGTACTTTGCTCTATCTTATGTGCATGTAGTATTTCTCTATTTAGAAACCAGGTGTTGTAATGATATCCATGAAGTTACACACTCGCGTTTCCGCCTTGGCAAAGTGTGACAGATTGGTATCAGAGCCAGGTTATAGAGATTTAGGTGGTTTAATCTAGACTATAACTTAGGAGTCCCTCATATAGTTGCATTTAGGACCTATGTGTATGTATAGTATGTTACATGTCTATTTTCCTAATATATGAGAAGTTTAATTGAGTTTTTGGACGTCCGATGTTTTTTGATATTTTGTTTTGTATATGTCATTGTTTTTAGTATGGCACCTCCTGCACGTAGCAAGTTTCGATGGACCACCATTGTCGCTACGGGTTGCAAGAGAGTTGGTAGGATGAAGCGGATCAACAGAAGGATCCTAGTTCCTGCTAGCATGCTTCCGTGTGTGATTGAAGAGAAGTTAACTTTAGAGAATGTGGATGGAAAGGAGATAGAAAGGTACGAGACGATGGTGGCCGATAAGGAAGGCTTCACCACTAAGTACCCTGGAAAGTGTCCCCAATTCCTAGAAGATTGGGGAGTGGTTTGGGCTAGACCCCGAGATGTGCATGCGTTTGTAGATCGTGGGGAGGATGAAGAGAGAAACCTCAGTGAGGGCTTTGCTAGTCATCCACTACCACAGATCGAGGGAAAGAAGAATGGATGGATAAGTGAAGAGGAAGAGTATGAGGAAGAGTATGAGGTGGACTCGGATCTAGAGTCTATGGCAACTAGTAGATTTAATCCCAACTGATTGATAAGGGCAAGTGCTAGGGTAGAGCATGAGCCATGGTGCGATGTCTTATGTTTTGTGTCGTGATTTGAAATTCTTATATTGTCTTTTTCCGTCTGGAGCCATGTTGGAGCACGATTACTCTTGAGTATTGTATCGATCTTATCTGAGTGTTTTTGATTATAGGGTTTACGTAATTGTTTGAATTGTTCCATGTGAGATGATTGTTTGCATGAAGTGTTGTCATAGGAGGGAGTACACTTGTGAAAGGGAGCATAGATAATTATGGTGTCCAACATAATTATACATGCGTCACAACACAAGTGGACTTGCAAGTATGATAGCATGGATTGTAATGTTTATTAGGTGCTATGTGGTATATATGTGCGTTATCATTAAGGTGTGTGGTTTTGGAAGTAAGTAGGCGTGTGGAATAGGTCTTATAACTATGGTCGCGAACATAATTATAAGGGTATCACACACGTGGACTTGTGACCATGATTACATTGATTGATGTTTGTTGTTATGTGTGTGGTAGATGTTATGTGATATCATGTTGATGATGTTGGTATGGTTAGCGAAGTATTCTCTTAACCGTTTGGGCAGTAGTTATATTTTGAGGTGTAGGTGGTAAGGTTCCATCCTACCTATCATATGCTGATACCTCAATTATCGGTTGGTACTAATGTGGTGACATTTAAGTTGATTCGTTTGCTAGACTCTCTGTTGTATACCTAATTCTCTGATTGGCATCCTTATTTGTACCATGATGGTACAGATGCCATATTCTTCCTATTTGGTGTCGTGATTGATATTGGTCATTCGGATTTGTTTCTATTGGATATTGGTGCGTTTATTTGGTTATTCCTTACATTCATTCCGCGAATGAATATCATATTATTCTTCGAGTACTGTTGGTTTGTGATAAGTTGGTGCGGATATTTAATCCCTTCTTTACACACGAATTGGTTTTCGTGACTTGTTGTGCGATCTGATAGTATCGATGTTTTTCTATGATCTTAGTTCGACCATTGTACGAATGAGTCTTTACGTTCTTCGCTTGGTTTGTATTGTATTGACGTGAGTGTTCACTGGTATGAGTTCGCTTGATGATTATTGTGATTGAAGTAGTTTGTAGAAGAGAGGTAGAAGCTGAGAAAGTTATTCGTGGGTGTACTATAATGTTAGAGGGTATATCTGTCTGGAAGTTTTGATGTGGTGATAGGGTTGAATTAGTTGGCTAGGCATAAGGTTGATGTAATATGCCATGAAAAGGTGGTTTGTATCCCTTTAGAGAATGGTGATGTACTACGAGTACAAGGGGTTTATTCTACCTAGTCATTCCCCATGGGGAGCACCTGTGTTGTTTGTTAAGAAGAAGGATAGTTCGTTCAGGATGTGTATTGACTATCGGGAGTTGAACAAGTTAACGGTTAAGAATCTGTATCCTCTTCCTAGAATTGATGATCGGTTTGACCAGTTGCAAGGTTCTCGATTTTTCTCGAAGATAGATCTGCTATTTGGTTATCATCAGTTAAGAGTGTATGAGGAGGATATTCGGGAGACAACTTTTAGGACTCGTTATGGACGCTTTGAGTTCACAGTTATGCCATTTGGGTTGACAAATGCACCCACGGTATTCATGGATTTGATGAATCGCATGTGTAAGCCCTATTTGGATAAGTTGGTGATTGTGTTCATTGACGATATCTTAATCTATTCTAAGACGTAGGAAGAGCATGGAGAACATCTGAGGTTGGTACTTGGTTTGCTAAAGAATGAGAAGTTGTATGCCAAGTTCTCAAAATTTGAGTTTTGGATACAAGAGGTACATTTTCTTGGACGTCTGGTGAATAGTGAAGGTGTACATGTGGATCCTAGTAAGATTGAAGCGGTCAAGAATTGGAAGGCTCCTATGACGCCATCTGAGATACGCTCTTTCTTAGGATTGGCTGGGTGCTGCAGAAGATTTATAGCGAACTTTTCGAAGAATGCTAAACCCCTCACTTTGTTGACTTAGAAGAACAAGAAGTATGTTTGGGGAGAAGAACAGGAGATGGCTTTTCAGTCACTAAAGGATAGTTTGTGTTATACACCTATTCTAACGTTACTATATGGGCCAGATGACTTTATGTGTATTGTGATGCATTGAATCAAGGTTTTGGGTGTGTGCTAATGCAGAGAGGGAAAGTGATAGCTTATGCTTTCCGACAACTCAAGATCCATGAGAAGAATTATACCACTCATGATCTAGAGCTTGGTGCGGTTGTATTCGCTCTCAAGAATTGGAGACATTATTTTTATGGCACGAAGAGTATTGTTTACGTTGATCGTAAGAGTTTTCAGCATATTTTTACTCAAAAGGAGCTGAATGTGCGCCAAAGAAGATGGATTGAACTGTTTAGTGAATATGATTGTGAGATTCGCTATCAACTTGGAAAAACGAATGTGGTGGCTAATGCGTGAATAGGAAGGAGAGGATTAAGCTTAAACGTGTGCGAGCTATGAGCATGACGTTGCAGTCAGGAATTAAGAGTAAGATATTGGCGGAGCAAGATGAAGCTCTCAAAGATGAGAACACTATGGCTGAGATGCTGCGTGGGTTAGATCAACAAATGGAGAGAAAGGAGGCTGGTGGACTATATTTCCTAGATCTAATATGGGTTTCACTAATAAAACATGTAATAAGAATGATTATATGGTTTAGACCAGCTATTGGAAAGGAATGAATATGGAGGATTGTAATTTGCGGACCAGTTATTGGTTCCATTGGAAGGAAGCATAAGGACATCAATCATGCAAGGTATTTGATACATCCTAGAACGGTAAAACGTATTATTACCTTAGCAAGAAATGTATTGAGGAGCAAGTATGAAGAGGAATACAAAAACCTTAGCAGGTATTTGATAAGATTGAAGGTGAAGGTTGATATCAACAACTATTAGGATGATGCAACAACTAGAAATATCTGGAGATTTTGATGTAGAAAAGTTAGCAAGACGTTATATTTGATGGGTTGATAGAGAGACGTGGAGTGTCGCGTCAATCAGCTTATATCAAGATGAAATACTTACTTCGCGATTGTGATAAATGTTTTATAGAGCTTTGAGATAGCGTATGAAGATGAGTACGACTTATTGTAGGATACTAACAAACATATAACTCGTGTGTATATGTGGGTATGGATCGAATACAAGAGAAAAGAGAGAAAGTAGAGTGAGAAAGATGGGAACCTTGAGAGAAAACCAAAAAAAATAGATTATGAGAAGGTCCAACCCTCTCCAAGGAGGGAGAGGGCTATTTATATGTCCAAGGTGTTGCTTGCCTCTACTAGGCTGTGGATCGGGCTGACAATGGGTAAATACCCGACCTGACTCCATGAATACTAACTAATACTAATCTACGTACTAATTAATATTATAAATACTACGAGCTATACAATGTTTAATCGTACTTGGGGTGACCGAATATTCTATAAGAAAAATCGTATTCCTAACAATCTCCCCCAAAGGGAGGTCACCCCAAAAATTTAATCTTGAATTCTTGCATTGAGATCTTTGTCGATATCTTTGTAGCTCGTAGTTGTTGATTCTTCAATGTAAAGTACTTTGTGCTTTCAGCAGCGGACTCTAGATGACTTGCTTGATGTGTAGGATGATCTTTGGTATTTCTTCGTGTTCATCATCCGAATAAAGTAGCTTCAAGTCATCTTTGAGTGGAAGTGTCTCTTTGTGATGTTGTGATTGTCTTTGTGTTGTCATGCTCACACTTTTCTGGATCATGATCTTCTGCATCAAAGTTGTGGAAGCATAGTTGAAGCCCATTTCATGATCATGATTTCTTTAGACTTGATGTTAAAGTATGAGCATGAGATGATGAATCGGCATCTATTCAGCAATCAGCACCAATCGTCATCTTCATTGTTTCTGGTGGGAATACGCCTTTCCAACATGCCCATACATCTTTGATGAGTGAATTTCCATGGTTGAGTAGTTCTGACAGCTCCTTTTAGATGTCGGTATGAGCATGTGGAACTGGAGTGATGGTGGTGGATGATGATAAGTTCGGTATGTTGAGCTGCATAAAACTTGGTTAGTAATAAACATACCAGCACTTACAAGTTCGGACTTCGAGATCGTCAACAGCATAGTGTGAAGACTTTCTCTAATCCTTACCAAGGCCGTTCCAAATCAGATGCCCCTGAAAGGGCTTTCACTGACTTACCGAAGTACACCAACGATTAGGTGAGTCACTAGAGATCACCCCACGACCGTAGACCATTTGGAACACCACCGCGAACACTAAGCGTAATCCACGAGAGATTACCGAAGTGACCTGCTGTCAGGGCTGTTTGATGTTGACCCTGGCAGGAGTTTCCACTCAATCATTGGGAAATACTTATGTATGCTCCCTCATAAGTGTTCTTGGCAGATTGCTAAGATCTGCGTAGGACTCAAAATATTACAGCTGGTGTCTTTAATGTTGAACAACCAGTGTAGAAGTATCAAGTGTTTCTATGAGATCTTTTGATGCATCTCGTGGCTCTAGACTCGATAAGTGCACATTGGTTATCCTATACGGAGACTAGGGAGGGCTCTCCTGTTTCAATATCAACTAGCTCTAAGAGACAAGTCGATAGATTACACCGGTTCCCCGTGAGAATGAAACAAGATCTTTTAAGAGAACTTGAGTGGCTGGAAGGTTTAGTGCAGTGCGTCACTGGGTCCATGACGTCTTGTCTTCAATACCGATGTTACCTTAGTAACAATCAGTAGCATATGAATTGAACCCGGTTTCTGCCCTAAGGTTGAATAATTAGAGGGCTATTTCTTTTCAACCTTTCTCATTTCATTTCTTTTTAATTCTTTAACCCCTTCAGTGCTTACCGAGACTTCATTACTAGAACCTTGTTGGGTTTGTTCCAGTCCTAGCTCTATCTCAGTCGGCACTCTTCCCTTTCTCACTTTTCTCCTTTTTTTGCAATCATTCCTAAGGACTTCTAATCTATCTATTGGATTGTCCCTGGGAAGATCCCTCCGGTTCTGGTGGATCATGGGAACATATACCTAACCTTACCATCCTTATAACTCCATGCATTAAATTAAAGTGGTCGGTCTTTTGGTATCTTTCCACAATCGCCATATAACCAAATCATTGAAAATTCTCTCAAAGTGTTTATGATTAATAAACACATTTTGCACACACTTTGAGAGTTTTTATAATTTTCAAATGCTCCCCCTTAACATGTGCTCATAGGTTTTAGATAGAAATTTGCACATGTCGGGGTGAGTTGCACTTTTGAATTGATTCACTCTTAATAGACATATACCCTAGGGACACGTTTACGTTGCTTAGTTAAAGGGATCCATTATCAGCTTTTAGGTGATAACTAGCCCTAATAACTAACTTGAAGTTGTTAACATTCCTTAAAAAGGAAGTTAGACCCGTCAAAGTATACATCTAAGGAGAGCTTCTCGAAACGGTACTTTCTACCTGGATAAATCCTTTCGAATTCTAAAGTTTGTGTTTCATCAATTCATGAGTCAGATCTGAGTCAAAATCAATTCACGATTTCTACTTGTTATTGTAAAAACACGCGAAAGACTCTTAGCCACTTGCTCACTTGCTCCCCCTCAGTATGTGCTTTGATTTAAATTCAAAAACTTCAAAAAATTTTAGCACATACGGGAGAGCGTACTTTTGAGTCCAAAAACATCACATTTAAATCAGATTTCATATTTAAATCACATTCTCTCCCCCGATCAAAAAATTTCAAATCTTTTGAGATTTTGTGATCCCAATTGATTTAAATGATTTTAGAAGAAAATTGGGAGAAAATGTGATAAAAGTTTTAATATTTACTGATTTGAGACACTTTTTCACTGCTGCTGGTGCACAAAGTTTTCAAAGGTGCAGAAATTTTGAGCAAATACGCTCCCCCTCAATTAATGACCCGTTTTCAATTTAACGTGTTGTGGTCATTAAGTTGAGCGGATATTTGTGAAAATTTAAGTCCAATTGCCACCTTGTAAACCAAAAAAACTCTCTTGAAGAATCATTAAGAGAGAGATTTTGGGATGAAAGAAGACTTCTCTTCTTTTTCTAGAAATGATGCACTGAAGCGTACAACAAATCGGGAGTGCACGGATGTAAAGTAATCCATGCCCGGATGAACTTCATCCGTTATTAGGAACAACCGTCAATTTGGTGACGTGTTTTCCTCATTTTGAAGCCCGGGTTGCTATCTGAAGTAATAGCAAGCCGTTATGACATGTTTAAGATGAAACTATTTTTGGTATTTTTATGTTTTTCAGATTTTTATGGTTTTTCTAGGTTTTTATGTTTTAATGACTATGTACGAGGATATTTGAAGCGAATCCATTACTCATCATTATTCTCCTGAAGACTTTTGAGTGACTCAGGAGAGATACTCTTCATTCAAAGACGAGGAAGAATGAATTGAAACCGTTCTCCGGGAAGTGCTTTAGTGAAGATGTCAGCCAGCTGAAATTCTGTCCTCACGAAGTAAAGTTCCACGATTCCCTTTTCCACTTGTTCTCTGATGAAATGGTGTCGAATATCAATGTGTTTAGATCTTGAGTGCTGGACGTTGTTGCAGTAAAGAGCAATGGCACTTTTGTTTTCACAGTACATTGGAACTTTGTTGAATATAAAACCATAATCAGATAATTGAGATCTCATCCAAAGGATTTGAGCACAGCACGATGACATGGCAATGCATTCAGCATCAGTGGAGGAGATCGAGGTACTCATTTGCTTCTTTGATGACCAGCTAACCAGCTTGTCTCCTAGAAATTGAGCACCGCCCGACGTATTTCGACGAGTATCTTGACACCCTGCATGATCAGCATCAGAGTAGGCAGTGAGAGCCATAGCCGTGTCTTTAGGGTACCAAAGGCCCATGTGAATCGTCCTTTGAAGGTACCTGAAGACCCTTTTGACTGCTTCTAAGTGCTTTTTGGTAGGTTTGGATTGATAGCGAGCACACATGCAAACTGCAAATAAGAGATCTGGTCTGCTAGCGGTGAGGTACATCAATGATCCGATCATGCTTCAGTAATTGGTTTGGTCAACTGGGGCCCCCTTAATATCCTCATCCAATTTTGACCTCTCTATTATTGGGGTATCAATAGAGTCACATGATTCAAATCCAAATTTCTTCAAGATTTCAGTAGCATACTTGGATTGATTGATGAAGATGCCGTGAGGATTTTGAGAGATTTGCAACCCCAAGAAGAATGACATTTGCCCCATCATGGACATTTGGAATTCTCTACTCATTTCTTGTGCAAACCGATCACACTCCAATGGATCTGAAGATGCGAAGATCATGTCATCCACATATATCTGAACATGGAGTAGATGCTTGCCCGACTTTCTGGTGAACATTGTAGGATCAACCACACCCTTGGTGAATTTGTTGGCTAGAAGGAATTTGGATAGAGTGTTGTACCAAGCTCTGGGTGCCTGTTTCAGTCCATAAAGTGCCTTTTTCAAGCGATAGACATGATTCAGGTATTCAGGATTAACAAACCCCTCTGGTTGGCCTACATACACTACCTCCTTTAGGTGACCATTAAGAAACGCAGTCTTCACATCCATTTGGTAGACAATCATATTCTGACTAGCTGCATTGGCAAGAAAGATTCTGATGGCCTCAATTATGGCTACTGGTGTGAACGATTCCTTAAAATCAATGCCTTCTTCTTGTCTGTATCCTTTGGCCACTAGACGAGCTTTGTTCTTCAGAACTTCACCATATTCGTCAAGCTTTACTTTGAAGATCCATTTGAGAGGGATAATCATAGCACAGTCGGGAGGAGGCACTAATTCCCAAACATCAAGTCTGTCAAATTCATGGATTTCCTCTTGCATTGCGGTGAACCATGATGTTTTAGTCAAAGCTTCTTTATAATCCTTTGGTTCGACTTTAGACAGTATGGAACTGACGAAGCACCAGAAGGCATCTGTGGCAAGTTGTCTACGTGTAGATACAGGGCGTGATGGATTACCAATGATGTTGTCAATTGGGTGATCGTTTGTCCATTTCCTGATATGCTCATGAAGTTGATGATTGGGGACTGATGTATCAGTGTTGGAATCTTCTGAAGAGGTTGCTACATTTGATGGATCAGGGGCAAATATGTTGACAAAAGGTTCATCAGGTGATTGAGCAAAGGGATTTACTTCAAATGAATTTTCAAATGCTGCTCCTTGAGGATTTAAAGAAGGTTGATCGGTGTGTGAGGGTTGAGTATGGCTGGATGATGGAGCAGTTTGACTAAGAGAGATGGAGATGCAAGGCCCATTAGTAGGTTGAGGTTCATCATTAGCAGCAGCATCAGGACCTATAACTTGTTGTTCTGGTTCGACTCTCTGTTGAGGCTCAAAATACTCATCATACATTGGATCAAATAATTTCTTCAAATCTTCACTAGTGGGTGGCACAAACTGAGCATCAGTGGTGGAGAAGGTACAAGTCCCAAACTAATTGGTCCAGGAGTCAAAAGATTAGATGCAAGTCCTAAATTGGAGTATTCAGGAGCCGTTTGCTCGGACAGCTCATCAAACGTGACATGGATAGTTTCCATGATTTGTCGGGATCTTTTGTTGTAGATTTGATAACCTTTCTAGTTTGGTGCATAGCCAACAAAAATTCCAATATCAGCTTTTATCTTAAGCTTTCCCAAATCTTCACTATCGTTGGTTGGGTAACATAGTGCACCAAAAACTCGAAAAAATGAGAGATCAGGTTTTCTCTCGTGCATCAGCTCATAGGGAGTTTTGCTGTGAAGAGGATGAATCAGTGATCGGTTCTGAGTGTAACAAGCAGTTGCAATTGCCTCTCCCCAGAGGAACATAGGAGCTTTGGAGAATATCAGCATAGTTCGTGCAGCCTCTACAAGGGTACGGTTTCGTCTTTCAAC
>LBNU01000584.1:228072-241429 GCA_014162995.1 Artemisia annua
GTATCCTTAATCTTATCATGACATGCGGGGGCACTAGACTTATGATTAACGCATTGTGATCCTATAGGAAAAATCCTACCAGTTTCCTTCCAAATCCTAATATTAGAAGACCTAGGACAAGGAAATTTATCAAAGGGGTATTGATTTCCTTTTGAGAATTTTCTTCCAGTGGGTCTCCAATAATAGCCAACAGTAGAAAACTTCCTTCCTGTTGCTTTCCAAACACGTTTTTCACGTTTAAGATACACAGCATGACAAACAAGGGGTAATTTGGAAGCATTCAACAAGGTCTTAACACACTCATCATGATTACCATAAATTAAATAGTCATTACAGATCTCACAAGTAGCATTTGAATTCGAATTAATTACAGTATGCCTAGATCTAATAATAGAATCAACACGATTCATGACTTTCAGATCAGTCTTATTGTTCCTAATGTGGTCTTCTACTTTCATTCCTTGAGCCCTCCTAGCTGGCGAAGTCCTATCTTTCATTGTATTGCAACTAGGCTTTGACCTGCTACCATTAGTGACAACTTTTACTTCTGTAGAATTAATGATGGGAACATTAGAACGTGGTCTTTCTGTTTGATTATTGGTATGAGGTGTGTTATTTTTAGATGATGTTAATGGTACACAAAAGGTAACATGCTTGTTCTTATCCTTAGAGGTTGGCTCATGAACCTTATCTCGCATGCAAACAGCTTTGGGGCATGTACCAATGGAAAAATCTAAGAGTTCATATGATCTATTGGTGAGATAATAAACATCAAGGATGGCATTATCAGCAGGTCTCACCATTCTAACCTCATCAATGGTCTCACAAAGCATTTCTAGGCAATCCTTAAGATACCTAAGGTACTCATTATGGACAAACGCATTATTCCTAAGGGGAAAAGGAATGGTTACGGCATCACATGCATTTCCTTTAGATTTACCGACTATGGGGAGCATTCTCTCTTTCGCCTGAGTCTTTAGATTCTCAATTTCTTTTAACAAAGACNAGAGGAATAGTTACGGCATCACATGCATTTCCTTTAGATTTACCGACTATGGGGAGCATTCTCTCTTTCGCCTGAGTCTTTAGATTCTCAATTTCTTTTAACAAAGACGTTATTTTCTCATTGGTTTTATCACGTGAGATCTTAATCGAATCATGTAACTCTTTGTAATGTTGTTTGACCTTTGAGTTTTCAGCTTGAAAACAATCATTTTCATATTTGAGATGTTGGATGATGTTTTGGAGTTGAAAATTTTGAGAATCTAAACACGGAGGTTTCTGAGGTTCAATCATATCACTCCAGTGAGATTTCAATTGGGCAATTTGAACCCTCAGTTTTCGAATCGTGTTGGTGTGAGCTTGAATCTTTTTATCACGTTTGGCTAATTCAAAATGTGCATCAAATTCAGGAGCATCCAAAGATGTCTTAACATTTGAGGTTTTAATTCTTTCTTCTAAATGTTGATACTTTAATTGCAAATTAAGATTATCAACCTCTAGTTTTGAAAACTGCCTGACCATGTTATCATGGTCATCGTTTTGAATTTTTTCACGCAATTTTAAATTCTCCCCCTCAAGCTCAACAACACGATTTTGGAAAACATTCAAAGCAACAGACATTTCATGAAATTGGCAAGCAGTTAGGGAAGAATCAGTAACAGTATAAAACACATCTTGAGCAATGCACTTAACAATTAAGTTATCATACATGATGAGACTACTTTTCCTAGCAATTTCACTATGTTGAAGGTCTATTACAGTTTGTTTTCCTTCAAGTTCCAGACTTTTAAACACATCTTTCATTTCATTAATCTCAAATTTAAGAGACGTTTGCATGTTCTCAAAATGTTCCTTGATTTGTTTAAAGAACGTAATTACTTCAGTAAGATAACACTCTTTTGTTACTTCAAACCCCCTTTCGCCCTCAGTAATTCCCGTTGGTGTAATTCTTTTTTTACATGTTTTATCAAATTCAGCAAACATTTGATACAGAACGTATATGCTAATGATAGTATTACATTGAGTGGGAAGAGCTAACTGAACTAGGTGCATTGGCGTATTGGGAGGATACACCGTTGGAGTCGCAATCTTAAGGGGAGTAGTGATCTTAAGCTTTTCAGCTTTCATTTTCTCATCATCTAAGGACCAAATAATCTGTTCTGGGGTTAAGCTAGTTTAGGGCGTAAAAACCGTCAATCGATTCTGTTCATAGTAATTATGTGGCTTGATATTGACACGGTTTCTAACGCACATAGGATCCTTTAATTTATTCTCAAGTCTTTCTCTATTTACGGACTCAATTTCATAAATTTCCTCATAATTACGCACATCGGGAGGGGCATGATCAGGTGTAAGCATCACCTTAGCATCATATAAGGCAGGTTGAGTGGCACTAACACTTCTAAGAAAATTAGTTTTAGGCACTCCTACATCCTTATTGCTATGTTTGTCACATAACTTAATGTGCTTATGCATCATTTGAGCAGTTTGAATGGTTTNTAAATTTCCTCATAATTACGCACATCGGGAGGGGCATGATCAGGTGTAAGCATCACCTTAGCATCATATAAGGCAGGTTGAGTGGCACTAACACTTCTAAGAAAATTAGTTTTAGGCACTCCTACATCCTTATTGCTATGTTTGTCACATAACTTAATGTGCTTATGCATCATTTGAGCAGTTTGAATGGTTTGGCCTTGTGTGTACAATTTATTTTCAAGCTTGTTCTTTAAGGCTATTAAGTTGGAAAAGTCACTTAAGAGTTTAGTTTCTTTACTTTGAAAATCTAGTTTAAGTGCAGTCACACTTTCCTGAATCTCCTGTTTTTGCTTAACAGTTTGATCAACTTGATTTTGTAGAGATTTTATTTCCATTCTTAATGCTTCTTCCTTTAAGTTTCTTTCTATGACGTAAGCACACATTTGCCAATCCATTTTCTGCTCTCGTTTGGTTAACACAAATTTTGCATGTTGTTGATACATATTCACCTGATCTTTAAGAATATTAATTCTAGTGGTCAATGTATCATCAGGTATAACAGCAGTGTATTCATCAACTTCACGAATGTTATTATCAACATAGGAGTCATCATTTGGTAAAGCAGACACGACATTTTGTTTCAAATATTGCTCATATGGGACAACACTATTATTACCCATATCAGCAGAATCCGAATCAACAATGTCAATGTGTTTTACTTTGTTATGAGTCCTTTGTTTGTGCATCACATTGTCAACATGTGTATTGAAAGATGCTCTACTAAGTTCATCAGTTTCTTTACTGTTATCCTCATGTTGTTGTTTTGAGGAAACATCATTGTTTTTCAAATAAACATCATTTGGCGTGACAATACTAGTCTGATGTACTTCATCGAGAATCTTTGGAATAGCACATGTTTCATATGTGTCATACAATTTGAGTACCTCAGAAATGATGGATGATTTGGGAGATCCCGATTGATGTGGTGATGTGACTGTAGAAGAAAGCTTGCCATGAAGATGGTCTGTGTAGTAGGCTCATCATCAACATCAGAATCAAAGGCATCACAATCTTCAGCCTGGAAGATATTTGGGACGTTGAGAGCAAGATCTTGAATCGGTTGATCATCCACATCAGCATCAAAAGAATTCCCTTCATCACCCGCAAGAAATAGCAGCTGTTCTTCATCCAGCAGAACCCCATTCTCTTCAGCTTGCATCAGTAGCATCTTATCTTTGAAGTAGTCCGAGTTCTGAGGAAGTTTTGGTTGAGTGCAGTTCCTTGCAAAATGACCTATCCCTCCACAGTTGTAGCACTTGATTTGTCTTCCTTGTCCTTGATTGACATTACCCATCCTATTCAGTGCATTTCCCCGGACATTTTGTCTTCCTTGTACCACAACACGCCCATCTTCCACAACAGCAAGATTATGTGGGTTAGATGAAGTCCTTAGTTGGTTGTTGGTTTGAGGAAGAGTACTCCTGAAGTGTTGAACCAGTAGTGAGACTTGGTTGGAGAGATCATTAATCCTTTTGTCAATGTGAGAGTTTCCAGAGTCTTGTGGATTAGTCTTGACAATTGACGACTGTAAGGATGTTTGACCAAGGGAAGACTGATTCCGTGTTGCTTGGGTAATAGGATGATTGATTGAATCAACTGAGGATTGGTTTAGTCCCTGAGCACTGGAGATTATAGCAAGAGGATCATTTGAGGGATGGAACATTTCTCTCAGCTGACGATCATACATGGCATGTTTCTCAAGTTGTTGCAAGTAAGCATAGAGCTGTTCATAGTTGGTGTTTCTGAGCCATTTGTTTAACTTCACAGCTATGACAAACCGATCCCATTCTGGTGACATATTGTTGACAAATTTTGAGTTGAGTTGGATGTTGGGCATTGTCATTCTGATCATTCTCATGTCATTCACAAGCTTGTGGAATCTGACATAGTAGTCATTAATGCTTTCACCGGGATTCATTTTGAAGTGCTCGAATTCATCATACAATTGTGATTCACGATCTTCTCTGGTAAGTTCAGAGCCAGCAAGCAGCATTTTGACATTATCCCAAACAGCTTTGGCCTCAGTGTTGAAGTTAATCAGTTTCTAAATGTCCTTGGGTAACCCTAGTATCACAATGTTGGAAGCTCGAATATCAGCATCATAGCGTTTCTTTTCTGTTTCGTTAAGATCATTGTAATTACGAGGTCTGTCAATTCCAAAGGTGACTCATCCATCTTCACTTGTGGAGATAATATCCCTGGTAGTACCCATTTGAAACGGCCCTTCATCAATCGATCTCAGAATATTCTCCCCATTTTCTTTGCCCTGACAATACAGACGAATTCTTTGTGACCATGACTCATAGTCAGTTCTGTCTAGCATAGGAGGTCGAGTGTCGGACCCAGCAGCTTGGATATCATCAATAGATGTCACAATAGTCATGATGACGAGATCTTAAACGGGATTTAACAACACACGTGACTTAAACCGATAAATCGATTCTTTCCCGGGATTTTACTAAAGTCAACATGGGAAAACCGCTAAGAAAAACTAACCGCTGACAGAATAACCGCTAACACTTAACTGCTGAAAAAGGTAACCGCTGACAATGGTAACCGCTGACAGAGTAACCGCTAGTATGGTAACCGCTGACTATTAAAACGTTGTCAAGTAAACCGCTGACAAGGTAACCGCTTAACAAGGATAACCGCTAACCACGAAAACCGCTGGAGTTACTAACCGCTGGAGCACTAAAAGACAGAGTGAACTAACCGCTGGTAGCAAACCGATAAAACAGTACAAAGGACAGCGTTATGTTCGCTGACAAAGTGTACTAACCGCTGACACTAACCGCTGTAACCCCAAGTTAACCGCTGCCAAGAATATGTTACCGAGGAGAAAACCGCTGCCAAGAAAATGGTTCAAAATCACTCGTACACTCCACAAACATAAGATCTAGCCAAACCAACTGATAAACTAGATAAATCTAACCCCTCTAATCCAAGAAGTACAAGAAAAAACACAAGAAACACCACGAATAAGCTCAAGTATGAGTAAAACCTTCCTAAACTAATAGAAACCAAAACAACTCATACACCACAAGTCCAAACACCAAGTACCTACGATCCCTAGGATGTAACCACGGCTCTTGATACCAATTGTAGGATACTAACAAACATATAACTCATGTGGATATGTGTGTATGGATCGAACATAAGAGAAAAGAGAGAAGAAGTTTAGAGAGAGAAAGTAGAGTGAGAAAGATGAGAACCTTGAGAGAAAACAAAAAAAAAAGAAAATAGATTATGAGAAGGTCCAACCCTCTCCAAGGAGGGAGAGGGCTATTTATATGTACAAGGTGTTGCTTGCCTCTACTAGGCTGTGGATCGAGCTGACAGTGGGTAAAGACCCGACCCGACTCCACGAATACTAACTAATACTAATCTATGTACTAATTACAATTATAAATACTACGAGCTATACAATGCTTAATCGTACTTAGGGTGACCGAATCTTCTATAAGAAAAATCGTATTCCTAACACTTATCATTCTTATATGAATAGGCTAAGTGAGTGTACAACCAAGCGTTGGAGGGTGTACTGAAAGCATGGGTGTGTTGATTTTGGAGGAAGCTGGGGTATGCATTTACCCTTAGCTGAGTTCTCCTATAACTAGAATGAGAAACTACAAGTAAAGTTTGCAGATTATCAGTATATTATTAAGAATGTGCTGTTTGAAGTGTTGTATGGAAGGAAATGTATAGCATCTGTTCTATGGGAAAAGGTTGGAGCAAGCCAACTAATTGATCCTGAACTAGAATGAGAAACTACGGGTAAAGTTTGCAGATTAAAGTGATGAGACGAAAAGTGTACCCGTTTTAAGGGGTCATTTAAGCCCTAATTCGAGTAAATGTGATCAAATATTGCCCTAAATCGTTCCTTTTGTCATTTTAGGTACTTTTGAGAAGATTATGGAAAACATGCTAATTTAGACATTTTTGGAGCATAAAAGTGAAGAAAAAGACAAAGTCTCAAAAGAAGCTGGAAAACCTTCCTGACGGCGTCAGAGTCACAAGGTGAAGCCGTCAGCCAACGTTGACAAAGGAGTAAAATCAGATTACACTAGAAGCCCTATGAAGAAAACAAGATGTTTACACCTGACGACGTCAAGTGTTAGAGAAAGTAGGCCGTCAGGTGTAATGCTAAAGAGTGACGGCCCAGAGCACATTTACAAGTGACGGCGTCAGAAGTAGATCTATGCCATATGAGAACCCTAATGGCGGCGAGCTGACGACGTCAGAACCCATAACCTGACGCCGTCAGAATGTAAAATCTATATATGTTTTTCTATTTTTCATTCATTAGTGTGGAACTTTTGGTGCAAGTTTGGAAAAAACCCTAAAGACGAATTTGGCTGTATTTTCAAGGGTTTTTCACCCTTGAATCCTTTATGTTCAATTAAAGATAAGTCCTCACTTAAATTAATAAATATGTCTATGTGTTGGTTAATTACATCTTATGCTTGTCTTTCAATTAACATGCTAGGCTAGATTTTCTTGTGTTTACTTAGATCTAATGAAACCTAACTATTAATTATTGGTTGATTGGTGTGTTATTACTTGTCTTGGATAAATGTTTCATCAATGTTAGGCTTAAGAAAACTGGCTAAACTCCTATATGGTAACATGCTTGAACGTCTTAAGAAACATGTAACTAATGCGTACTAGGTTATTAAGGTAGTATTTAACGCATGAGCCACTGTTTACAATCCCTATGATTGGGTGCTTTACGCATTGTTGTAGGAGGAGATAAGAGCTCGTAGAATTGGGGAGATATGTACGCCACCCCATGAGTTGTTAAGCAATACACCCGTCATCCACGCAAGTAATACATGCACCAATTAACCGGTAAAAGATAGTTAAGGAGTAAGAAAATCTAAGTAAACACATTTGTCTCCATATAAGTTTTCACAACCACAATAGTTTAGTTATTTTATTTTTATTGCAATTCTAGTTTTTGGGTTAGTTGACTAGCAACTAATTCCGCCCACTCCTCCAAAACCCGAGATTTTATCTGCTTTCAAAAAAATATAAAAATACAAAAATAATCTTCCTTCACCCTTAGACCTTTTAGAGTAGTTTTTCTAACCTAACGAACACTATTCCCTGTGAGAGAACGATCAATCCCCGTACTTACCACTACACTATACTACACCGACCAGGTACACTGCCTGGTGGGATTGCAAGCTTCTCAAGATCCCTTGAGAGGTAAAACCTGTTGCGTGGTCGCAATCCCACGTCATCAAGTTTTTTGCGCCGTTGCCGGGGAATAGTTATTGTTTAGGTAGAATTTTTATTTATCTAGGATCTTCTTTAGTCTATCTATTTTCTTTGTGTTTTTGTTCGTAATAACTTGCCCATTAATTATTCCGTTGGCCATTATGGAAAACGCGAATCCACCCCTTACACCAGACGAAGTGGCTTTGTTACGTAGCCAAATTGAGGAAGAGATAAGTGACCTTAGGGAGCTCAATAGTATGATTAATATAGAGCTTGAGTATGCCCTTAACGACCTAGCAACCGCCATGTGCTCGGATAATTACTTAGAAAACAACAATCTTACGGTTGACAAGTTGGTTGAAAAGCTTTATGAAGAAGAGATAGATCCTAGGTTGGATGATTATTACAATTTATAACCCACTACGGAGGAGATTGCCTACTATAACAACCTAGTTGATAACCCTAGACCACCTTTTGTTAGAATCAACCCAAAAATTAAGAGGGGTGATCCTGGGAATGTGAAGATACCATGTATGATTGGGTACAAACATATTGAGCATGCTTACATTGACTGTAAATCCCCAATCAACGTGATGTCCTCAAGCCTTTATAGCCACATCATGAATAGACCACTTGAGCCTAGGAAAGACCCAAAGTATCCCGGCAGAGTTTGTAACTTCGTTGGAAGAGTTAAGGGTATTCATGTCCTTTTCGGAAATTTCACCTTTGTCACCGACTTCATGGTCCTTGAAGATCTGGCAAGTGTTGTTGATTGCCGCTTATCTCACGTTGTGTTAGGCAAACCATTTGTTGAGGTGTCCAATTTGAAGTATGATCGTTTAGAAGGCACGGTTCAGTTTTCTAATAACATTGATAGAATCACCTATAGGATGCCCTATAAGGCAAAAGAATTTCGATTTGTGCCCCGGTTAGACAAAGATTACATTGGTGCAATTGATGACATCAATGATGAGGATAAGGAAAAAGGCATGGACTATGTTTGGAATAAAAGGAGCCTATATTATAAAGATTGTTTGAACCTCGGACCTAGATACAAAGTAGATATGGAGGTTTTTTAGAATGATTGGAGGGGCAATTGAGAAACAAAATAGGGAGACGTAGAGCCCGTGACTTTGAGTCTAGCTACAAGACTCGTTAATAAAGAAAAGCGCTTCTTGGGAGGCAACCCAAGCTTTGTGTGTTTTGTTTGTTTGTTTATTTGATTTTATTTGTTTCCGTATGTATGATATTTCTTGTTATTGATTCAAGATTCAAACTAACTTGTGAAAATGCTTTATTTTGTTTTTAACTTCGTCTTAACTACATATAAAGGTATTTTGCAAAAAGCTAAGTGTAAGGGAAATCTAAATCGGTTTATAAGAACGAATGAACATGAATCATAACAATGTAAATTAACATACATATTAGTATTTGTTTGAGTCAAATGCTTGTATCGAGTCATAATGAATTTTGCAGGAATTCCAGGAAGTAAGCTCTAGTTTTTCCAGAATTTTTCTGGAAACTTAACATGAGAATTCTGTCAGATCATTTCTGACGGTGTTAGGCATTACAACCTGACGGCGTCAGGCAATAATTTTCTGTAATTTTTGAAAGTTTTGTTTTTCTTCCGGAAATAAAAAGTTTTGTTATTTCTCTAACTTATAATCTCCAGGAATTCTGCAAAAATATTCATTCCACAAGCATTATATCCTATTATAGATTATACCGCCGATTTTATGCGAGGTTGGCCTTTTTCATTTTTTTCAGGTTAACAGGTTATTTTGGACAAGAAGATGATTTATATTTTGGAAGGAAAGCTTTGAGCGTTCATCTTTCTTGGAAGAAGATCTAACCATGTTACCTCACTATCCACATCAAACGAATCAGGGGAGTATTTGATTTCATTCTTTCATTTTATTTACTTTTACATCTTCTATTTGAACATTGGGGACAATGTTCGATTTAAGTATAAGGGGGTAAATGAAGGCACCTTAGAGAATGCAATTGCGCTTGATTTTTGTTCTTTTGATAGTAAATTTGTAATAAAACCGAGAGAAATATTTGTTAGGGCAATTTTAGCGCCAATTTAAATTTTTTTACAACATTTAGAAGTGAGACTTTGGTCTTAATGAGCGTCTCATGGATAGGAAATTATATGACTAGCACAAATTTGTACCACTAAAAAATTTTCCACCCCAAATATGTGAGGTTCACCCCTAGAATTGGTAGGAAAAGCATCCATCTTTGATGCTATGATGTGAGTACCGGTAGCACTTAGATTCTACAACTTGCTTTAGGACCATCTCAAATCCACAAGTGAGACTACATTCGTGTAGTTAGATCTACTACATGATAAGAGGCATTAGGATTAACCCTTTATTTTTGCACCCGTGTTTTTGTTATAATTACATTGGCTACATTGGTCAACTAATTCTCCCAAACCCTTTGCGTTGTACCCATTTTTGGTACACGATGCCCCTAGTACACCCCTCCGAGCCTATCTTTTCGTTTCGACCTTTGAGCATCTTACTCAAAGTGAGAATTTGTTACACCCCACTTAAATGTACACCCAAATCGCCTTAGACTACCTTGTATGCACTCACTTTTAGTGCATTATTGTTACAACATTTGTCTTAAACCCTTTGTTAATTATCTAATCGATTACATGGTTGCTAAGTCGAGTCATATCCTTGTACATATTGTTTTGGGACGATTGGGATTCATGGGTAAAGTACTAGTGTAATGGAGTAATGGGGAAAAACAACATAATTACCCCCATATGTGCTAAATATTTTAAAAGTACTCCAAGTTTTTCAATTATCTTAATCCGAGTCGTTAGAATAGTAATTGTAAAGTTATGTAAAAGTTCTAGTGTAAGGGGAGAACCGAGGCCCCTATGATGTATTATTTTGGATGGTAGGGTAAGAATGTATGCAAAAAAAAAGAAAAAAAATTGAAAAATCAAGAAAAATACAAAAAAAAATGAAAAAGAAAAGTAGAAAAAACATACGGACTACCATCCCATTTCTTTTATGTTTGTTTATGTTTTTGTTATTTTGTTTTTAGCTTAAGATTGAGTCGAGTCTTAGCTTAGCAACATTGTATAGTGCATGTATTTGATCATGATAATTAACTCGCCACCATTAAAATACCCTTTATTCCAACCAAACCGTGTTTATCATATCCCTACAACTTACGTTACAACCCTTTGGAAAGCCCTCTTTGATAGTTTATCTTAGGTGCTTACGCCTAGTGGAGGAGTAATTGATCCTCTCCCAAGCCTATGGTAATCTATTTGCTATGACAGGTAGTGAGAGATATTTTCCATTTTCATTTATGAGATATAATTCTATGACACTGTTAGGTCACCTCATTGTTCTTTGTTGTTGATGAGATAATGATCAATCTGATGTGGTAATCTGCCATTCGTCACATTCTTTGACTCCAGTGGATCTGCATCATTCCGACATGCTCATACATCTTTGATGGTTGAAACTTTCATAAGTGAGGAGCTCTCTTTTCATATGCGAAGATTCTTTGTGTAGACGTAGAATCCTTCTTTAGACGGTGTGTTGCTTAAGATCGTTTGTCTTTATCACTTTGTAGATTCTGTTGGCATGGAATCTACCTTTGGCATTCATGTTGCTTCGATCTTTCATGAGAGCTTTCATTTTGTTGAGATGTAAGTATGAGCATGTGGAAGCGGGTGTTCAGGATGGTTGTTGTACCTGAAATGAAACAGTTAGCAATAAAACATCCGGTACTTACAGGTTTAGAGTTAGAATTCGTCAACAGCATAGTGTGAGGACTCCTTCTAATCCTTACCAAGGCCGTTCCTAGTCAGATACCCCCTAGAGGGCTTACACAAACATGCATACGCACTCCCACGATTAGGAGAGTCGCTGGAGATCACCCCACGACTGTAGATCGTTTGAAACCATCGAACACACTAAGCGTAATCCACAAGGAATCACCGAAGTGACCTGCTGTCAGGGCTGTGTTGATGTTGACCCTGGCAGGATTTCCATTCAATCATTCGAGAAATACCTAAGTAGATCCCTCATAAACGTTCAAGGCAGATTGCTAAGATCTGCGAAGGACTCGATAATGTGCACTTAGTGTCCAATGATACAAGACACTTAGTGTAGAAGATTTTTGTGTTCCTAAGAGATCTTTTATGTTATCTCGTGGCTCTAGACTCGATAAGTGTACATTTGGTTTCCTATGCGGAGGCATGGAGCAGAGGGCCTCCTGTTTCAATATCAACCATCTCTAATAGACGATCGATAGATTACACTGGTTCCCCGTGAGAATGAAACAAACATCTTTTGAGAGATGCCTGAGTGGCTAAGAAGGTTTAGGTGCATTGCGTCACTGGGTCCATGACGTCTTTTATCTTCAATACCGGTGTCGCCTTAGCAACGACCAGTAGCATATGAATTGAACCCGGTGTCTGACCTATGGTTGATAAAATGGAGGGCTATTTCTTTTCACCCTTTTCATTCATTTTCTTTTTAATTCTTCAACCCCTTCTTTCTCCTTTCATTCTTTTCTCCTTTTGTTATATCATACCTAAGGACTTCTAATTTCTAACTATTGGTGATGTCCTTGGGTAGATCCCTCCAGTTTAGGCGGATCATAGGACGGTTTTCCCTATCCTTAGTCACCTTGTAACTCCATAACTATCCTATTGATGCCTTTAAACCAAATCATTGAAAATCTCTCAAAGTGTGTAAGAGTGTAAAATTTTTGTTAACACTTTGAGGTTTTTGGATTTTATATGAAATACTCCCCCTCAACATATGCTCATGATTATTTTTAGAAATTTGCATATGTGGAAAGAGTTGGCACTTTTTGAATTGATCCACTCTTAATAGTCATGTACCCGAGGGACACGTTTACGTTGCTTAGTTAAAGGGATGCATTATCAGTTTTTAGGTGATAACTAGCCTTAATAACTAACTTGATGTTGTTAACATTCCTAAAAGGAAGTTAGACCCGTCAAAGTAAACAACTAGAAAGAGTTTCTCGAAACGGTACTTTCTAATCGGATAAATCCTTTCGAATTCAGACATTTGTTGTTTCGTCAATTCGTGGGTCAATTCTGAGTCGAGCTCGTACGAGATAAAACTCTTTGACATCATATTTTAATCACTTTCTTTTTCTCCCCCTCAAAAATAGCATATTAAATGTTGTTTTTGTAAACTGTTTTGATTAAAATATGCCTTTTTGAGTCTTATGGGGAGAGATCAACAAGATTTGAAGATTTAGAACGATGTTTTGTTTCAAGTACTCCCCCTCAACAAGTGATTACTTATTGAGGTGTAATACTTGTCTTTTGAGCAGATTTGAGAAATACTGAAAGGTTTGATTAAATCTACTCAAAAGTAAGAAGCTTTCGCTCCTTATATTAGGATTGTGGCACTGATGCGTACCACAGGGTCCTTTCATTACAAAGTGCGGGTTGTACACTGTTATGTGTGCACAAGCCGTAGTAATTACAAATCAAACAATATTATAAATATATTGAAATTTTTGTACCAGAAGTATGGGAGTTGAGCTAAGCATCGAAGACTGTGAACTTTGGATCAGGTCG
>LBNU01000585.1:2272-28466 GCA_014162995.1 Artemisia annua
GCAAGCATCAACCTGATGCCTCACTCAGTCTGGAAGAAACTTTCTCTTCCAGCACTTACTCCTACCTGCATGACTCTCGAGCTTGCAGATCGCTCTATATTCCGTCCCCTCGGTATTGCTGAGGATGTATTCGTGAATGTAGGAAAGTTCCATTTTCCGGCAGATTTCGTGATTGTTGATTTCGATGCAGATCCGAGGGTTCCTCTCATTTTAGGGAGGGGATTCCTAAGAACGGGCCGTGCTTTAATCGATGTCTTTGATGAAGAAATCACTCTACATGTTGGTAATGAAGCCATCACATTCAATCTTGATCAGACTTCGAGATACTCTTCCAATTATGACTCCGCAGAAATTAACAGGATCGATGTCATCGATATTGCTTCGGAAGAGTATTCTCAAGAAATTCTTGGTTTCACTGATAATTCTTCGAGTGGCAATCCCACTCCCTCTTCTCAACCTATCATTGCTAATTCTTCTCCTTCCCTAACTCCGTTTGAGGGAAGTGATTTCATCTTAGAGGAGATAGAGGCCTTTCTCAAAAGTGATTCGATTCTTGAGGGAATTGATAACCAAGAGATTGACTCGGACAGGGATATACTTCTCCTTGAGAAGTTGTTGAATGAAGATCCCTCTCCTCCTCCTGTTCTTCCACAAAAACTTCATAACGAGGAAATCAAGTCTGTTGAGAAAACTACTGATTTTCCTGAGGTCGAACTTAAGGACTTACCACCTCATCTCGAGTACGCATTTCTGGAGGGTGATGATAAATTACCCGTCATTATTGCTAAAGACTTAAAAGATGAGGAAAAAGTTGCTCTCATAAAGGTTCTGAAGTCACACAAGGAAGCAATTGCTTGGAAACTCTCCGATATCAAGGGTATTAACCCTGAATTCTGTACCCACAAAATCTTAATGGAGGATGACTTTAAAGCAGCAGTTCAACAACAGAGACGGGTTAATCCCAAAATTTACGAGGTTATCAAACAAGAGGTTATCAAACTTCTTGATGCCGTATTGATTTACCCTATCTCTGACAATCCTTGGGTTAGTCCCATTCATTGCGTTCCTAAAAAGGGTGGCATTACTGTTGTCACAAACGAAGAAAACGAGTTAATTTCAACTCGATTGGTTACGGGATGGAGAGTATGCATTGACTATCGCAAGTTAAATGACGCCACCCATAAAGACCATTTTACTCTACCCTTCATGGACCAGATGCTCGAGAGATTAGCGGGAAACGAGTACTATTGTTTCCTAGACGGTTTCTCGGGTTACTTCCAGATTCCCATTGATCCGAAGGATCAAGAAAAGACAACCTTTACATGCCCCTACGGAACTTTTGCCTACCGACGTATGCCTTTTGGCTTATGTAATGCTCCAGGCACATTCCAACGGTGTATGATGGCAATATTTCACGACATGATCGGGAAAACTATGGAGGTCTTTATGGATGATTTCTCGGTCATTGGGAATTCTTTCCAATCATGTCTCTCCCATTTAGATAACATGCTCAAACGGTGTGAAGACACCAATCTTTGTCTAAATTGGGAGAAGAGTCACTTTATGGTCAAGGAAGGCATTGTCCTCGGCCATAAGATTTCTAAGAACGGGATTGAGGTCGACAGAGCTAAATTCGATGTCATTGCTAAACTACCTCATCCCACCACAGTCAAAGGGGTCAGGAGTTTCCTAGGTCATGCCGGATTCTATCATCGATTCATACATGATTTTTCCAAAATGGCCCGGCCCATGACACATCTTCTTGAAAAAGATGATCCTTTCATTTTCTCTCCCGAGTGCATCGAAGCTTTTCAAACTCTCAAGAAAAAGCTCACAGAAGCACCCATCTTAGTTGCCCCTGATTGGGACCTGCCTTTTCAACTCATGTGCGATGCAAGTGATTTTGCTATAGGCGCGGTCTTGGGGCAACGAAAAACCAAACATTTTCAGCCTATACATTATGCAAGCAAAACTATGAACGAGGCTCAGAATCATTACACCACAACGGAAAAAGAATTATTAGTCGTGGTGTATGCTTTTGAAAAATTTTGGCCTTACTTAATCCTGACCAAATGCATAGTGTATACGCATCACTCGGCCTTGAAATATCTCTTTGCCAAACAAGATGCAAAGCCGAGATTGCTCTGATGGGTTCTCCTCCTGCAAGAATTTGATATCATCATTCGTGATAAAAAAAAGGAGCTGAGAACCTAGCAGCTGATCATCTATCTCGATTAGAAAACCCTCACCAGGATGTGTTCGAGAAAAAAGAAATAAATGAAACGTTTCCTCTCGAGACACTCAATGCGGTTTTTTTCGTGGTGACTCTACTACCCCATGGTTTGCCGACTTTGCAAACTACCATGCGGGTAACTTTGTTGTGAAGGGGATGACGTCCCAACAGAAAAACAAATTCTTTAAAGACGTCAAACATTACTTCTGGGACGACCCCTTCTTGTTCAAAATCTGTGCCGATCAAGTCATCAGGCGGTGTGTCCATGGCCAAGAAGCCATGGATATTCTCAAAGGTTGTCATGATGGACCCACGGGGGGACATCATAATCCTAACTACACCGCCAAGAAGGTGTTTGATTCTGGTTCTACTGGCCCACGATCTATAAAGATGCTCAGGAATTTGTCAAAGCTTGTGCCGCTTACCAGCGTCACGGGAATATTTCAAAGACTAATGAGATGCCTCAAAACGCCATCCAAGTCTGTGAAATCTTTGACGTATGGGGCATTGACTTTATGGGGCCATTTCCATCATCTCGAGGAAACAAATACATACTCATGGCTGTTGATTACTTGTAAAAATGGGTTGAGGCGAAAGCTTTACCCACCAATGATGCCAGAGTTTTTGTAAAATTTTTGAAATCTCTTTTTGCTTGGTTCGGAACTCCACGAGCCATTATTAGTGATCGTGGTACACATTTTTGCAATGACAAATTTGATAAAGTCATGCAAAAGTACGGTGTAACTCACTATCTTTCCACTGCGTATCACCCCCAAACAAGTGGGCAAGTGGAGGTTTCGAACCGTGGTATTAAGCGGATTCTGGAGCGGACAGTAGGAGAAAACCGTGCATCTTGGTCGGATAAACTAGATGATGCACTCTGGGCCTTCCGTACAGCTTACAAAACACCCATCGGGTGTACTCCTTACAAGCTTGTATACGGAAAGGTGTGTCATCTACCGATTGAGCTTGAGCACAAAGCCTACTAGGCCTTGAAACATGCTAACTTCGATCTCCAGACAGCGGGTGATCACCGCAAAGTTCAGCTGAATGAATTAAATGAACTTCGTGATCAGGCATACGAGAACTCTTTGATCTACAAAGAAAAGACAAAGAAGATTCATGACTCAAAATAAAAAACCGCGTTTTTAACGTTGGTGATCGAGTCCTTCTTTTCAATTCTAGGTTAAAGATCTTCTCGGGAAAACTCAAAACCCACTGGACTGGACCATTCACCGTTGCAAAAGTTTATCCATATGGTACTATTGAGTTATCTCAACCCGACGGTCCAAATTTCAAAGTGAATGGCCATCGGCTAAAGCACTACTTTGGAGAGGACATACCACCCATGGTTGTCCCGGATCTCCAAACTTTCCCCATGAACCAATAAATGCGGGGATCGAGTCAAGCTAGTGACTCGATGATCAAAAATTAGCATGCCATGGGTTATCACCCATGTTTCTGACTTCTTTCTACTTTCTAACACCCTAGTGTGGGGGAGATGCCCCTGCATGTACATATCTTTCAAAAAAAAAAAAAAAAACAAAACATCATCATCACTTTAAAAGAAGTGATAGCTTCTATTTAAGAAGCTTATTTTTCAATGGCTCCAACACTTGCCTAAATCCTAAATTTTTACATCTCAAAGTATCGGCATAATGGCCGAGACTTTGAATATTGAGGACAATATTCAATTCTAGTGTGGGGGGGAAATTCTGGCGAATTTGATCACATTTTTACCATCTAAATGCCTTAATACCCCCATTTTGGCCAAAAATTTTTTTTTCTGGTGTGAGTGCTTTGCACTAACACGACAAATGGTTATCAGTCCACCATGTCTCATCCACAAAAGGTCTGGCTAATCCGAGAGCAAACGGCTCCCGGTAAAGATATCTCAAATCCGTTTACGGCTTGCAATTTGCCAAAAATTGTATGGTATTCAGCTCACCATATCTTTGAATCGTGAAGAGTTGGCTAGTCCAGAAGAAAACGGCTTTTGGTAAAGACAAATGAAATCCGTTGACAGCTGATGATTTGCTCAAAATCATATGGTTATCAGTGTACCATAGTTCTTACTTGAACTGAAACATTTGGCTACTCCAGAAGTAATGGCTTTTGGTAAAGAGACATCAAATCCATTAAGTCTTCATAAAATATTGCTAGGGACTAGCAATATTTTAGTGTGGGGGATTGATGAGTGTGTAAATACTCATCATTTTTTGTATCATCTGAACTGCCAAAACATCCAAAAACACCCAAATATGCATCAAAATACTAAAAATATCACAGGGTTGTGTTTTATATGTTTTAGATGCAAAATGTTTGAAAACAAATGAAAAACGAACAAAGTTTGCACAATTAGCAGTTTCAGTCCCTCAACTTTCAAAACTTGTCAAATCTAGTCCCTAAGCATTAATTTTGAAAGAAAAGTCAACCAAAGTCCTTAGAAAATCACAAGTTGTCATAATTAGTCCTTTGATGAAAAGTTTCAAAAGTTTACAAGTTTAGTCCCTGAACTTTGCAAAAGTGTCAAAAATAGCCCCTGGGATTAAAATCTTTTGGAAAATAACAATTATGGTCCTTGTATTGTGAAACATTGGCAAAAATAGTCCTTGGGTGAAAAGTTTGGTGAAATTACATAATTGGTCCCTCAAGTTTCAAAGTTGGCAGAAAAGGTCCCTAGAGAATCAAAAAGTGGAAAAGTCAACTAAAGACCTTATACTATTCACACTTGGCAAGAAATCACCGTTGGAATACTTTGGACAAAATGGCAAATTAAACCCTTCAAAATTCAGAAAATTACACTTTTGGTCCCTATGTTAAATTTACAAACCAAACGGACCAAAATACTTTCATAAACCCCCAAGTCCAAAAACAAACACAACCCATTTACACACCAGCCCACACTCCCACCTTATACCTCCCCTTGGCCCATTTCCTTACTCTGGCCCAATACCCTTCACCAGCCCAACACCCCACCAGTTATAACTAAATCAAACACTCCCCCGTTCCCACCTTCCCTCTCACCCTCTCCCTCCCACTTGCAGAACCATCACCTCACCACCCCACCACCTCAGTCACATCCCACCGCCCAAACCACTACCCTCACCTAACAAGACAACAGCATTTAATGCTGCCACCCCCCAATTGCTATAAAACAGTCCCATTGGTAATTTTTTATTTTGGCGCCAAAACTCAATGGATGGCTAGGATTAATTTTGAAGATCCAATGGTGATGGGAAGTGCTCAGAAGATCAAGTGGAGTCCTTGGGATGACTATAAAAGAAGAAAGGATGAAAAGGAAACGTGTGTAGTCACTTAGTTAAATTTCTATGTCGAATTAGTGTAATTTCAAGTTCTAGTTGTTAGTTTTAATCAAAGAAGCTTGTAATCTGTTTCAAAGTTGTAATTTGATCTTTTGTTAATCAAAATTCCATTATTATCAGTTCAAATTCAGTTTCATCATTTCAAATTGCAAATTTCCTTTTTAGTTCTAATGGTGTTCTAAGTTTAATGTTACTGTGTCATAAGCTCACTTAGGTCATAGTTAATCATAAGAAAACATAAAAAGGTAAAAAAATCAGAAACAAAACATCACAGGGTACCTATGCAATTGACCTTGGAATGCTTTGGAAGTTGCCTACAATGGAGGGGCAAGATGGACTTTACCTAGCGTATCTTTGATAAGCTAGGAGCTTGTTGAGCTTAGAGATACTCTAGTAAAGCTAGAGTTGAGGTTTTCCATTTTCAATTTCTTAAATTTCAAGTTTTAGTGTATTTCTGTGATTGTACTGTTCATGTGCTTATAGTACCTTATCTGTATGTTTTAATGCTTAATTAGTGTCCTTATAAGATAATTAAGTGTGTAAAAGGTTGCTTGTTCATTGGATTAACTTTGTGCTAAAAATTGAAACATCACAGTGTAAATTGCAAATTTGACAAATCTGTGTTTTATGCTTGTGTTCTTGATATTTTGTGCTTGAGTGATCTTAATACATCATATAAGAACCTTTGGAAATAGTTTTGTGGTTTTAATCTGTCAAATGCTTTGAAATCATAGAATCAGTGTTAAATAAGGTGTGTTTGGTTTTACTGATATCTGTGATACACAATCTGTGTTTGTGGTTGTTTCTGGTTTGAACATGTTATCTTAGGTCATAGTAAGTGTAATAAGTCATAAAATACAGTCCTTGTTTGATAAAAAGTCAAAATCCTTTTTAATCTCAACTTAGTGATAATCTGTCAAAAGTGTTAAGTCCAAATCTCATCAAATCTTTTCACAAGTTGTTAGTATAGCATAAGTTAGTCTTAATATAACCTTATTCAACATAATCAGTCAAAAAATCAAGATCAAAGTTCAAATAAGTCAACTTAGGTGTTCATTAGAAAAGTCAAAAAAAATTTCAAGTCTGTCAAATTGAGTTTTCTCCCAAATATTGCACAATGTTCATTAGATTTTGGAAGTAAGTAATTATTGTTGTTTTGAGTTAATTGGTTGATCATTTTTCATTATCAAAAAGAAAATTGAGTTTTGGAACCTGTTTGCTCACTAAAATCTGAGTCCAAAGTAGCCCCTTTGGCCTTTCAAGTGCCCTGTACCCAGAATCTTCTTGATTGACCCATTTTTCTCTTGAACAGATCTTGCTCATTTCTTAGGCATTTAGTTTAATTCTTGCTGCTTTGGAAAGCTTGTCAGCTTGTCTGGTTTGTTTAATAATTGGTTTGCCATTTTCTGCTTATTCAATAGCTTATTCTCACCCTTGTAGTTGCCCTTTGACCACTGTTTAAGCTGAATCATCAGCTTTCATTGAGTTTGTTGATTTCTTAACTAAGTGTGATCTAGGGGATTTGTGTTAATTTTTTGTAGTTAATCGGAGTTGCTTAAGCTTGTATGTACTTGTGCTTGCCCCATTTTGAGCCTGTATACTTATTTGCCCAATATGCTACTTAGTACCCATCAGTGTATTTAAACCAAATTCTCAAGCTCACCCAGAACTTATCAAGAGGACCCAGAGCTTATCCTTTGGCTTTTTGGGGAGCCTCCCAGCTTGGCTTTGTAGATCTACTCTTCCCTTGGACCTTGGATCACCCTTGTGGGCCCCACACAGGCCTGCAAAGTGCCATAAGGCTAGTTTGTTACTGAGTGTGTTTAGGATTTGCTTATTGGCTTATTTAAGCTTATCAGTGAATTCTTTTGCTTGTTTTAGTCCATTTCCAGTACACAAATGTTGTTTTGAGCTTATTTTGTGGCTTTAGTACACTGCACAACTTGTTTCATCCCTATACTCTCATTTATAAGCCAAAAAATAATCTGTCAAAAACTTAAGTACTCATTCTGCTTATTTTTGAGTTTTTTGAAAAGTGATTTCACAAAAATCTCTTATTTTTAGTAGTACAATAATTTTCAAAAAGAAAATCCAAAAAATCATCACTTTTAATAAAGTGATAGCTTCTATTTAGGCCATTTGGCTTATTGTTCAGCTTTTTCGAAAAGTAATTTTCATTTTTATATTTTTAGTAATTTCCTGACATCTTTTAGTATTTATAATAATTTTCTTAGATTTTTATCTATTAATTTAGTATAATAATTAATAATAGTTAAATTAGTTTTAATTGGAAAACCAAAAATAAAATCCTCTACTGTTTAATTTTAATCACTAGTACTTTTTTATATTTTTTCTAGGTTTTATAATTCATTTAGTATTTTTAGAAAACATTTTTATAATTATTACTATTCATTTTCTATTATTCTAAATTAAATTAGTTTAAATAGTTCTTAATTAGTAATTAAGTAAATAATTAGTAAAATAGTGTAATAATAGTTTTTATAAACTTTTTATAATTTTTTAAGGTTTCTGTATTAGTTAATTAGTTTTATAAAATATTTCATAATTTTCTAAGTCATTTGTAGTATATTTTGTAATTTAAATTAGTTAAATTAGTTTAATTAATATAATTAGTAATTAATTAGTATTAAATCCACAAAAAGACAAAAATATTTATTTTCAATTTTTACATTTCTTTTAAGTTATTTAAAGGTTTAGAAATTAATTTTGCAATTTTATAGTTTAAATTTGTAATCTTAATCATTTTTAGTTTAAACTTTAATTAATTTTTATTAACTTTTTAAATAGTTTTATTAAATAATTAGTATTTAAATAATAAAATAATCAAAAAAATAATTTTCTTTTTAATTTAATTTTCTTTTAATTTCAAGTTTGTAAAAGTTTCATTTTCACCCCCTGTAGTTTATTTTTGTGTAATTCCTATTTTTCCAGCACGCATTTGCATTTTAGGTTTATCTGATTTCCTGTATTTGTTAATATTTTTTCATAATCTTAATTCCAAGCAATCAGTAGTGTAAAATCAATCAAAATCTTTATCTGGTTACTTTCCTCAAATCACTCATTCCAGAACGTTTTCCCAAAACACAATTTCAATCTCGCTGGGACATAACGACCCGAGGATACACTGTGCTTACACCGGATCATAAATTGATCACTTTCTCTCTCATAGCTTGACTTAGTTGACTAGGAACCCTTGGTTGACTTAGTTGACTGTTTAGGGTGAGTCAATCATCCTTATAACTCCATTAAATAAAATGGTCGGTCTTTGGTATCATTCCGTAATTGCCATCATGAATCATTTGCTCCCCCTTAATATGTGCATCGATATGCGAAAGAGTTTAGCGCATATGAGGGAGCCCTCACTTGAGTCCCAAAGATTACATTTGTTTATCAGATTTCATATTTAAATCACATTCTCTCTCCCGATCAAAAATTTCAAACCTTTTGAGATTTGTGATCCTAATTGATTTAAATAAGTTAGAAAATTTGGGAGAAAAATGTGATCTGATTTTAATGTATACTGATAATGGAACATTTTGATGCTCCCCCTTAATTTATGAGGGAGAATGTTAGTGTCCAAAATGATGAGTTTCAAAAGCGATTTGGAGTTAAACGAAGACTCATAAAAATTCATATATTGACACATAACACCACATTTTTGTTACTCATTGCTTGAACGGATCAAAGATGAACATTTGATGATCTAAAATGAACAGATCAAAGATGAACATTTGATGATCTAAAATAAAATTTGAAATCACTCTCCCCTGAATCTATGACTATTTGTATATTTAACATTTTGTGAAAAATTAAACCTTTTGTCATAGATTGAGTGGCAAATTTTATAAAAGATTTAAGTCCAATTGATTTTCAAAAGTTGTTTTAAACCACCATTTTAGATACAAAATATTTTTCTCAAGAATCATAGATGGAACAATATTTGTTTTTGGTAAAAAGAATACTTCTCTTCTTAAACAAGAAACAATGCACTGAAACGTACATTAGATCGAGAGTGCACGGATGTAAAGTAATCCATGCCCGGATGAACTTCATCCGTTGCTAGGAACAACAGCCTTTTTGGCGACGTGTTTTCCTCATTTTGAAAATCGGGTTGTTGTCTGAAGTAATAGCAAACCATAATTTTACGAACGGGTTACAGTCTGAAATAACTGCAAGCCATAAAGACATGTTTTAATTATTCATTTTTTAACTTCAGCCCGAGCTTCATTTAAAGACCCGTGTCATTATTGAATGACATTTCTAGGTCCGTAAATGTTATCGATAAACAGAAGACATGCCTAGAACAACTATTTTTGGTATTTTTGTGTTTTTCTGATTTTTATGGTTTTTATAGGTTTTATATTTTTCTATTTTTTTTAGGTCTAATATATATACAAAGGATATTATTCAGTTTAAGAAGATGTTGACCTGAATACCGAAAAGAGGATATCGGTCTGCACGTAGTAGTCAACATCTCTTAAACTTTCACCACCAAAGCTTTCGAGGCTCCTGAATAATCGTCTGAACTTGAGCCTTCTCAATGTGAAGCTTTGATAGCTCAGCAACGTATCATCTCACGCTTGAATAGTTCTTCTCATCTTTCTTCCCATCTGAATTAATGCGAACCAAAAAGTATCTAGAGACCACTTCCGCCCAAGTAGTTGAAATGATGCAATCAGTCTCATTATATGAAGCTCAAAAACCCAAAGTACACACACAATCATTTGTGTACGTCTTTTGTCATCAGAAACTGCTTCTTACATCTCTTCCCCCACGTAGTTGGAATAATACACCAAAAGAACGAGTTAAAACACTGATCTTCTCTGCGGTTATGACATTTGTCTTCCCGGGATAACTTCAATTAAGACGAAGTATAAAGCTCATCATGTGTACACGTTGTGCGTTCCGATGTATGTCTCCTTCCCCCTTGCTGGTTTTGATACCTCAGAATCAGCAACACATTTTATGCACATATACTTGAAATCTTGTGAGAAGAACAAAACTAGCTCAGATGTATCCTGTGAGAATCAACTTGCTGATGAGCAATGTGAGCACATCTAATTAGGGATTAACTCAGACTTTTCACTCTCCCCCAAACTGGCAACCTTTCAGATGAGTGCCTTGAATACGAAGAAGTCTTTTGATAACTAAATGCATATCATCTTTAGTCTTCTAACACATAACGGAGAATGTAGAACAGACTGTAGACTCGACCTTCTTCAAGGTTGTCCATTTGGGGAATAGGATATCAACATCTCCATCTCACCAAATGCATTCCAGTTATATTAAATATACCAAATCAGCCCATAATTTAAACTTGTACCAAATTCAAGAAGAAACGATAACACCAAAGTAACAGGTTGAAGCACCGATCATCTCTGCGGATATCAACTCCGGAATAACTGATTAAGCCCGATCACGTGAACCTGTTTTGTACACATTTCTCTCTCCCCTGATGGTTGCGATTAATCAGCCCATGACGTGCACATGAAGTGATAATACCAAAGCAACAAGTTGAACCACTGATCATCTTTAATTTGTTTCATAAGACATTAAGCCCGATCACGTGAACTCGTTGTGGATCCTTGGTGTACACATTCCTCTCCCCGGATGGTTGCGATTAATCGGAATCATCACAATGATGTGTACATGAAGCATTAACTAGAAGCCCTTCATCACTAATAATATTAGCCTGTGAGAAGATGTCGATAAACCCTCACGAGTCCTAAACTAAAGTATTCAGGAGTCATGAGATGATGACTAATTGAGTTGCTCCCCCTTAATTAGGTCATCATATGTAAAGAGCCTCTTCAATAACTTACGAAGTTGCTGAATCGGCTCCCCCTCAAACTGACGATCCCCTTTTATAGATTCAACACTTTGACGTCATGGACATGTTTGAGGGTCTTGATATTAACCATCTTCTTCTTTATCTGAATCAATCAATCAACTGGAGTGCTAAATGATAACACCAAGTTCGAATCCCAGCAATGACTATAGAACTCGAACAGAGTAACAAACCACGGAATATTATGGAGTGGTAGACACCAATCTCCCCAACACGAATAATTAAGCTCGATCCCTTCCTAATTTATAACCCCAGCATACACATTTCTCCTCCCACGAAAGAAGAGAAAGAACATACGCCTATTCTCCCCCCTCAAAAGTGGCATGCTAATCACATTTTTGCCACAGTCGAAAGGAGAAGGACATACACTTATTCTCCCCCTCAAAAATGGCATGCAATGACATTTTTGACATAGTTGAGATTCCGTGATGGTTGAATTTTATTAGATGCAGCGTAAATGTATATGTAGCACCAAAAACTACTACGAAGAAGATGATGATTAAGACACTCTTAAAGCAGTCCCTCTTTTGTTTCCTCATCAATGGCTTAGTAAATGAAGATTTCAGTGAAACTTGTAATATGCCTAAACCACTTGTTGAAATGTGTTAAACCTTAGAGGGAGTAAATATGTGCTTACAAGAGCCGAATGACCATTTTACAAACATCATCAACATGTAGTTTCTTCACTCTTTCCCTTCTCCCCCTCAATAATTGCATATGCTTGTTTGTAGTTTTTGATTGAATAAGTGAAGCACAAAAAAATATAATCAAATGTATGTCGATCCACTTGATGACTGTACGAACATGGTAAAAGCATGAAGATTTTTGATGAAAATGGTCATAAATAAGAAGATTTCTCTTCTTCCCAAGATAAAGCGCACTGAAACGTACACCTTTCTTTTCATTGAGGAATGGGGCCTGAAGTGTTATCTGCAGACGCCATAATGTTGACGAACGAGGCCTGAACTGATGTGAACAGACGTCATTACGTTGAAGAACGAGGCTTGAACTGAAGTGTTCAGACGTCATTGTCGTTGAAGAACAAGGCTTGAACTGATGTGTTCAAACGTCATCTCTCTCTTTTCTACTTCTCTCTGCTAACTCGTTACCAACTCCATTATCATTTTGTCGGCTCTAAGTCGTGACTACTGATGGAGAGAACCCACTTTGATGAACTTGACACTGAAGTGAAATAACCCGAACTTGTGACTTAAACTTGCACTAATGAATGACTAAGAGCGATGTAGAGAGTTTGTGCGACATTGAATCCCTAAGTACTATATACTCTTCAACCAACCAACCATCAAGTATAAGACGTACATCACCTCTTGACTATCGACAACTACATGTGAGTTGTGACACTGAGCACTACAACGTAACTCCTTAAAGTGATAGTTATTTTGTGGTAATAGAAATAAAGAATCACCAAAATAACTAGATATCCAAGTCTTTGTCATTGCAAGGGTTAAAAGCTCGAGCAAGGATCTCGAAGAATCTTCATCCAACCACCCCGATATCTTCATATACTAAGTCCACGCACTTGTGAACTTTCACTTCAATCTCAAATAAATAATAATGAATTAACGCCGTAGTCACATCGTGTGGTTTAGATGCCCAAATCTAGCCCTTTTTGATGTTTTGAATGAACTTAGATAATGGTTTTATCCCGATCATGGTCAAAAGCACATATCCCCGTAAACTTTGTTCCAAAATGCAATGAAGTATATCATAAAAATCATCCAATACATGAAGTACACACCTTATCCCTTCTTCGCATTTGAAATCGTAGCACCATAATCAATTAATGTCTGGAAATGTACTTTTCCACTTTTCTTTCTCCAGGATGGTTCCATCATCACGGGATTTTACAAATCTATGATTTAAATCGAGAAATATATTCTTTCGCGGGATTTTACAAAACCAAGAAGAAACCGTGAGACGATGATTAATTGAATGTGTTTTGATAACTATGGTTTTGGTGAATAACTGTTTGAGGAAACATGCAGGAGATCAACAATAATTCTTCTCACATGTGTAGAATTCTTCACAAACCATGCTTAGTAAAGTAGTATAAACTACTTCCCCCTGGAGGTTGAACTTATATCATCAAAGTACACATTTCTCCCCCAATGATGGTTTCGAGCTTTCGGAAGCATCATTTGACGTGTACGACCATATACCCTAGAAGCTCCTGTGAAGTATCATTGACATTCTGTAGCATCAAATATCCCATGAGAATTGCTGATCACATCTCAACCTTTGAACTCTTAGGCAAACAACCCAACCTCGTATTCTGTCGGCTATTGCTGTGACCACTTGGCGAAGTAAACCCGATATACCCAACTTGAAAATGGAGTAGAATTCCCCAAATTTGTTATTTAAGCATGCAGTGTTGTTGAAAGAACAGTGTAGAGAATTTTTGCACCATGCAAATCTCTAAGTACTCAATACTATCCTGACAAAGTATGAGACATTTATCACCTCTTGCGATTATCCACAGCGTCTTCTGCGTGTGACACTGAGTACAATAATGTAACTCCTTTAAGTGATAGTTAACCAGGTCTTCAACAATCCACCCCGACTTCTGGAAACTAGATAAACCAAGTCTTCCACTTAAATCTTAAGCACGAGCAAGTTGTCATTGAAATTCAGGCATCCAACCAACCCCGACTTCAAGATAAAATAAGTACGCGGCTTCGTGAAATTCCATTTCAATCTCAAGTGAGTAATACCAAATCATCCCTGTAATCACTTTGACATTCATATACCCAAATACTAGCCGTGACATGTGTATTCCCGTGAAATTTTGTAGATCCATCCATATACGTCTGATAAAATAAGTACGCGCCTTCATGAAATTCCATTTCAATCTCAAGTGAGTAATACCAAATCATCCCTGTAATCACTTTGACATTCATATACCCAAATACTAGCCGTGACATGTGTATTCCCGTGAAATTTTGTAGATCCATCCATATACGTCTGATAAAATAAGTACGCGCCTTCATGAAATTCCATTTCAATCTCAAGTGAGTAATACCAAATCATCCCTGTAATCACTTTGACATTCATATACCCAAATACTAGCCGTGACGTGTGTATTCACGGGAAATTTTGTATTCCCGTGACGTGTGTATTCCTGTGAAAAAATACATTGGAAAATAAATTCAGGTCAGCCCATCCATATACGTGTGATGATTCATAGTGCAGCCCAAAAAAATCAGTCCAACAATTTTTGTTTGAAACAAACAAAACAAAAAAAATCATTCAGGCCCAATTAATCACATAACCATAACCAGTCACAACTTATGTAAACCCGATCCAAAACAAGCACATGTATACTTGGTTATAACCATCTTACTCTAATTAAGTGGCTATATAAGGCATTTATATACACGCTACCCTAATCTTTAGGAATCAGTAACCCTAAAAAAGCACACGCCCCCATCCACTCTTCTCTTCCAACTAAAGAATGCAGTCAATTACCATCCATCATCAATCTATCTCATCTCAATCAAATAACCATTATCATCTTCATCAAACGCAACACTCATCTATCAAAACCGAACTACATCACAACCTATACCTAGTTTATTATTTACTGATCAAGCATGAATCAAGAAGAATGCGTAAAGGCTTCAAGATCCTATGGACATGGGTCTCGGGTAAGGTTAATGTGTGGTTTGTGTTTTTCAGATCGAAACACAGGAAGAGTATAACATAATTGTTATATTTCTCTCTTAATTAGTTTCGTATATATAAAAAATTGAGCTTCAATAGATCGATGATGGGGTATTCTCTTTGCTATTTGTCTTCGGACGTGTATGTGATAACCCAAAGAGATAAACTGAGATCCTTTT
The DNA here is from genome assembly GCA_014162995.1 of Artemisia annua. Classification (NCBI taxonomy): domain Eukaryota; kingdom Viridiplantae; phylum Streptophyta; class Magnoliopsida; order Asterales; family Asteraceae; genus Artemisia; species Artemisia annua. The sequence continues at coordinate 17,561 of LBNU01000585.1, forward strand.
TTTTGTTTATATTATTAAGCTCGTATATTAACAGTCATAGATCAATGATGGTTAAAGGTGACACACTCAAGATCTTTAAAGATCTATAAATGTGTAGGACCAAAGGTGAGATCGTATGATGTTCTTCTTTCTGTATTCGAGTTTTGTTTTGGAGATGGAGTTTGAAGCAGTTGTTGTTGTAGGTGGTATTTAGGATTTGTTGAAGTTGTTTGATTTTGGTAACTTGTTATAGTTGTGGTCTTCATCTGCTTCTGCTTCATCTTTAATCTTTTAGTTTGTTCTTGTTTTGGTTCATTGGACTGATTATGGTTGATACAAAACTGAGGTTACATGAGTGTATTATTGGTTGTAGTCTGCTGGTCCCTTTCATCTTCGTCTTTTAGTGACTAATCGCTACTTCTGACAAAAATTTGGAAGCATCTCGTTTGGATTTTGCAAATAAAATTGAATTTCAAAAACTAATCGCTACACTTTTGAGGCAACCGCTAATTAGAGAGTTAATCGCTACTAGAAAGTAGAGACTAATCGCTAACAGTGTAACTCCAAAACTGTCACTTTCTAATTTTTTGTCTATACTCCTTCTTTGAGAAAACGCCAAATAACAACTCAAAATTATGCCATAGATGAGGTAATCGCTACCAAGAAATAATGTGTACAAACCCAGATTCAGACCAGTTTTGTCCTTGTAATTTGACCACTTTCAGACCACCAAGATACATGTTTTTGGCAAAAGTCACTAAAACTAGAAGATAATTTATACAAACCTGTTTACTTGGACACAAAGAGACCACAAGAAGCAGTTTTGATAAAAACTTGTGTATGAAAACTTTGACCACAAAAAGACCACAGAATACTCAAACCCTTGCAATAAAAACTATTAACTATTTTTTAAATGATAAAACTTTGACCAGCTTATAATAAATATGATGAAACAGCCTTAGAACAAGATTCGATCCACAATAAATCAACGAAATAACACAACCTAAGCTCTGGTACCAATTGTAGGATCGATATAAGTTGATTATATGGTGATTCGGGTGGTCTTGGATTATAGAAGATGAAGGTAATCATTGTTAGAGTTAGAGAGAGAAAGTGAGAGAGAGGGGAAGTTTCTTAGTGAGAGAAAATACACTTAGTGTGTGTGTGTATTGAATGAAACAACCAATCTTTCCAAATGGCATGGAAAAGGTATATATACAATTACAATATACGCCCTACTGCGGGCTGTGGATCGGGTGTACAGTGGGTAAAGACCCGTCCGTCCTCCACGGTGTTACTATATCTATACTAATATAAACAAATAATAATGTAACTACGAGCTATATCCATGCTATTACATTCTTGTGGTGACCGAGTCTTTAATAGGAATATTTGTATTCCTAGCACTTGTGATGATGCCAATATCAAGTTTGATTTTGATGAACCTGATACAAAAAATATTGAGTTGGAACATGTTGTGGCATCATTACAAAAAGAAAATGAGCATTTGAAAGAGACTTACAAAAACTTGTTTGATTCAATCAAACGATCAAGAGTTCAGAATCAAATTTCAAACAAATCTGACTCTCAGATCGCACCAAATTATCTTTTTGAAAAAGAAAAATCTATGCTTCAAAAGAAAATTGTTGAATTGGAAAAGACGATTGCACAACAAACTAAGGATTTTGGTGATGCCAAAAATGATTTTTCATTCGAAAAAGACAAATATGAAAAATATTTTGCACATCTTGAAAATCTAAATGCTTCTTTACATGAAAAACTGGCATCATCAGATCATCTTTCTCTTCAAAAAGAATACAATGATTTGAGAACTTCATACAATGCCTTAAAAGCAAAGTTTGATGCTCTTAACCGGTTAAAAGGAAAATCTCAAGTTTCAAACGAGTCTAAACCACAAGTAAGTGTTTCGGAGAACGTTTACACGGGTGAATCTTCTAAACCATTTTCGAAAAGGGTGTCTCAGTTTGCAACCTATTCTTTGCAAAAAGGAAGGAAGTTTTCAAAGAGGGCCAATTTTTCTGAAACATTTACTCTTCAAAAGATTTCAAATGAAATTGCTCAAAAAGAAAAGAATCAAGTTTTTCAAACTCAATACTCTTGTTTTACCCCGGTAAAGCCAGTGTGGAAACCGAAGCAAAGCCGTTTAAAACATTTGAAATATTCATACTCTGAAATGCTTTCGCTACAACAAAAGAATGGCTCTGCTTTGAAAAATCCAAATTCTGGAAGGTTTCCATTCATCTCCAAAAATAATTTTCAAAATGAAACACCGAGTTTCAATACAATATGAAAACTTTGACCACAAAAAGACCATAGAATACTCAAACCCTTGCAATTAAAACTGTTAACTATTTTTTAAATGATAAAACTTTGACCAGCTTATAAAAAATATGATGAAACAGCCTTAGAACAAGATTCGAACCACAATAAATCAATGAAATAACACAACCTAGGCTCTGGTACCAATTGTAGGATCGATATAAGTTGATTATATGGTGATTCGGGTGGTCTTGGATTATGGAAGATGAAGGTAATCATTGTTAGAGTTAGAGAGAGAAAGTGAGAGAGAGGGGAAGCTTCTTAGTGAGAGAAAATACACTTAGTGTGTGTGTATTGAATGAAACAACCAACCTTTCCAAATGACATGGAAATATACAATTACAATATACGCCCTACTGCGGGCTGTGGATCGGGTGTACAGTGGGTAAAGACCCGTCCGTCCACCACGGTGTTACTATATCTATACTAATATAAACAAATAATAATGTAACTACGAGCTATATCTATGCTATTACATTCTTGTGGTGACCGATTCTTTAATAGGAATATTTGTATTCCTAGCACTTGTGATGATGCCAATATCAAGTTTGATTTTGACGAACCTGATACAAAAAATATTGAGTTGGAACATGTTGTGGCATCATTAGAAAAAGAAAATGAGTATTTGAAAGAGACTTACAAAATCTTGTTTGATTCAATCAAACGATCAAGAGTTCAGAATCAAATTTTAAACAAATCTGACTCTCAGATCGCACCAAATCATCTTTTTGAAAAAGAAAAATCTGTGCTTCAAAAGAAAATTATTGAATTGGAAAAGACGATTGCACAAAAAAACCAAGGATTTTGGTGATGCCAAAAATGATTTTTCAATCGAAACAGACAAATATGAAAAATATTTTGCACATCTTGAAAATCAAAATATTTCTTTACATGAAAAATTGGCATCATCAGATCATCTTTCTCTTCAAAAAGAATACAATGATTTGAGAACTTCATACAATGCCTTAAAAAGCAAAGTTTGATGCTCTTAACCAGGTAAAAGGAAAATCTCAAGTTTCAAACGAGTCTAAACCACAAGTAAGTGTTTCGGAGAAGGTTTGCACGGGTGAATCTTCTAAACCATTTTTGAAAAGGGTGTCTCAGTTTACAACCTATTCTTTGCAAAAAGGAAGGAATTTTTCAAAGAGGCCCAATTTTTCTGAAACATTTACTCTTCAAAAGATTTCAAATGAAATTGCTCAAAAAGAAAAGAATCAAGTTTTTGAAACTCTATACTCTCGTTTTACCCCGGTAAAGCCAGTGTGGAAACCGAAGCAAAGCCGTTCAAAACATTTGAAATATTCATACTCTGAAATGCTTCCGCTACAACAAAAGAATGGCTCTGCTTTGAAAAATCCAAATTCTGGAAGGTTTCCATTCATCTCCAAAAATAATTTTCAAAATGAAACACCGAGTTTCAATAATAGATGGAAAAATTCTTCTTCAAGTTTTAAAACTCCAAGAGAGACATCAGGTTTCTCAAACAAATTTCAAAAGCAAAAGAGTTTTAAATCACCGTTGATTCCACGAGCTTTATTTCACAATGAAACACCGTTTCTCAGTTCTCGTTGGAATTCAACTTCTTTGTATCGGATTGACACAACATACAAATGGATTTCAAAATATGGTAAACCCGTTGGCGCCGTGCTTAAATGGGTTCCAAAGGTTGTTGTCTAATCTAAATCACATAATGACTTCTTAGTACTTCAGCTAAGGACTCGTACTTCTACATAATGACTTCTTAGTATTTCAGCTAAGGACTCGTTCTTCAAAGAAAGGAAAGTGCTTAATCAAACAAAGGTTTTAAAGATTTTTCGTGCACTTATCCTGAAAACATAATGGCTTATGTACACATCACAGTGCATAACCCGCAATTTTCAAAGATAGGACACTGTTGTACATTTCAGTGCGACAATCCTAACAAAAAAAAAAAGAAGACTTCTTACAAAAAGCTTACCAATGTCTTCTTAATCTTGAGCATAATTTATTCAAAATTTTTCAAAAGGTTTTTTCAAAACTTTTCAAAATTTTGCTCAAGATATTACTCCCTCAAATCCTTAAAACTTAAATTTATTCAAAATGTTCTATTTTTTAGCGGGAGTAACGAAAAGATGTTCCAAAAAGGTCATGCTCAAAAGAAACTGATATGGAATTAAAAAAACATTCGTTTCTCCCCATAAGCTATCCAAAACAAATGTTTTAATCAATCGGTATCAAAAATACCATGGATATGCTATTTTTGAGGGGGGGAAATGTGATTAAAATGTGATTGTCTTGAAACTCAAAAGAGCTCGACTCAGATATAACCAATGAATTGACAAAGCTTAAATGTCAATAATCAAAAAGACTTGTCCTGGACGGGTAATAATTTCAAGCTGGTCTAACCAGTGATGTAAGCGTGTCTCGAATAGGACTTGTCCAAGTAGAGTGTACCATCTCGAGAGACTTTCTTTGAACTTGACCAGGACGGGTAATAATTTCAAGCTAGTCTAACTAGCAATGTAAACGTGTCTCGGTCATGTTCACTGAAAATCAATCAATTCAAAAGTGCGAACTCTACCCAACATGTGCAAATTTATCTTAAAAACTTATGAGCACATGTGAAGGGGGAGTATTTCAGAAAATTAAAAACTCTCGAAGTGTTAACCAAAATGTCTTTTATATTCATAAACACTTTGAGAGATTTTACAAAAGGTTTTATTGCATGTGATCAATAAACCTAGGATAATGATTGAGTAATAAGGTGATTAATGTTAGGTTTATGTCCTATGATCTGCCAGAGCCGGAGGGATCTGCCCAAGGACAATTCCAACAGAGTAGAATTAGAAGTCCTTAGGTATGATTGAAAAAAAGAGTAAATGAGAAAGGGAAAGAAGGGGTTGAAGAATTAAAAAGAAAAGTAATGAAAATGGTGAAAAGAAATAGCCCTCCATGTGTTCAACCTTAGGGCAGAAACCGGGTTCAACTCATCTGCTACTGGTTGTTACTAAGGTGACATGGGTATTGAAGACAAGATGTCATGGACCCAGTGACGCACTGCACTTAACTTTCTAGCCACTCGGGTATCTCTCAAAAGGTACTTGCTTCATTCTCATGGAGAACCTTGTATAATCTATCGACCTCTCACTCCGAGATGTGTTGATATTGAAAAGGAGGCCCTCTGCTCCATGCCTCTGACGACTAAAATCAAAACGCACGTTATCGAGTCTAGAGCCATGAGATTCATTAAAAGATCTCTTAGGATTCACTTTCCTATGCATACACTTGTGTTCGCCAAAAAGGACACAAGTTGTATAAGAGTCTTATATGGGATCTTCGGATCTTGCCTTACATATTATGGTGGTTACTTGCTTCAAACGGTCTACAGTCGTGGAGTGATACTTCCGTGTACTAGCGACTCACCTGAATTATGGGTATATTTCGGTATATCTGGTGTAAGCCTTCTTGAGAGTATCCAATTCAGGAATAGCCTTTGTAAGGATTAGAGAGAGTCTTCACACTATGTTGTTGATTATCTCGAAGTCTAAGCCTGTAAGTGCTGGAAATCCCGCTAAGGAGATTCCTTTCACGAATCGAATCCTGAAGATGTGGGTCGGTACTTAGATTTTATCCAAAGTACTGATAACTATCCTTAATGGGATTAGGACGGCTGATGTGCCCGACCAAGGTGAATGGAATCAAGACATTCATCAGTAAAACAATCGTAGTGGTCTAATCTTTGTGAAAAGTCCGCAATGACCGATTGGAGATTACTACTAACGTTTACCATGCAGCTACCTATGAATGTTCCTTGGAGAAAGACCGTTACCATCACTCATAGATCCACATGCTCATACCCTGCCAAGCTCTCTTCAAAGATCAAAGCAAAGTGAAGCTCAGAACATTTCTAAGTCTACAAAGTAAAGAAACAAAGACCAAAGCCAAAGAAAAGAGAACTTCACAAAGATTCAAAGTCAAACAAAGTATGAGCATGTTGGAAAAGACGTAAAGATACAAATATTCAAAGATGTTGATCAAAGGAAAGAACAAAGAACAAGGATCACAAAGCATGATTTGAACAAAGGAACTAGAAAAACTATTACACAACAAGACTTAAAGTTCAATGAGAACAAGCTTCAAAGATCAAAGATCAAGGTCACAAAAAAGAGATCTCAATGATCACCCTTAGGGGGAGATTGTTAGCATTAGAAGTGTTGATCATTTATGTAATCAAATAGAGATCTCAGTGATCGTCCCTTAGGGGGAGATTGTTAGGAATAGAAGTGACGATCATTATTGAGTCGATAAGTATTGTAATAGGTTAACGTTTAATAATTAGTAAAATGCTAGTCCATTTAAGTTAATGTAAAGCCTTAAAGGCTTGGCCCAACATGAGGTCCATAGTCCGGCCCATGTGGCCTTTGTAAGAAATATATAAACCCCACCTAGGCTTGTTAGGAGGGTGTGGGAGTTCATAATATTCATGGTTTATTTCACATAGTTCTCTCCACCTCTCTCTACCTCTTTCTCTCTCTAGGATTCATATCTTTCTCTCTCTAAAATACATGTGTGTGAAGTGATAATATTGGGTCATAACAGTTCCTAAAGTGCTCCTATACCTAGGATAACATGTTTAAAGAGTCAACACGAAGGTTGAATGAGAGTCACATGTTTAAGTATATAAAGAGTGAATACAAGCTCCACAGAGTTCTGCAGAAACCCTACGTGTGGAAAAGTTTTAGAGATAGCGGGTCTATTACACTAAGCTCATGAACCACACGTTAACAATCTGGGTCATAGGGTCTGCAGACCAACCATGAGGGGACAGGAAGGATAACTTGCCAAAGTTAATCCTTCAGAGAGGGTTCAAATATAGTACTTATCGGTGCCAAAGACACAGGCAAACCAACGGGAGTTGTCAAACTCCAATAGATCTATCAACTATATTCGCGCTCACTTGTGTAAAATATCACAAGTGATTAGATTCATGAATTTGGTTATTTAGTGGTGGCAGATAGTTTACTGTTAGAACCTAAGTTTTCAACGTTTAAGTCAAGTCTCGGTTATTTCATCATTTGTAATAGGTTGCTAGCTTATTTAAGTTATTTAAGAGAGTCATATAAACATCATAAGAGTCCAAACGTGTTCAATGGGCTCCAAGCCCATTCGTCTAGTAAAGGAAGGAGAGAGGGAGTGTTGCCCTAGCTCCTCTCCTATAAATAGGACCTCATGTATTCATTCTCTCTTGTTGGTTATTTCAATATCATAAGGAAACTCTTGCACTTTTATTCTTCATATTTGATCTAATCAACCAAACTCTATTTCTCATCTCATTTCTATCAAATCTATACTTGTGTTTACAATATGGTGACCTAACACGTGGTATCAATCGCCAAAAGAAGGTGTTAGTTTTTTGTTTTTGTTTTCTACGAACCAAAACAAGTTTTTTAACTCGTTAATCTTTGAAAAAGTTTGCAACTTTCTTGTTTGTTTAGTGTTTTTATCACATCTTTTTCCTCAAACTTGTGTTACAAACTCAAAACAACCAACAAAGTTTCAAGTTTTCTCAAAAATTATTGATTCGTACAACTTGTACTAATTTTTGAAAATTTTCAAATTTTTGAAAAGTGGTTCAAGTTTGCAACTTTCTTTAAGATTTCATCATTTTAAAGCTAGTTGTACAAGAATCTTGGATTAAAAACGTGTTTTTGGATTGCTTTTAACAAAAACAAAACCTGCCTAGTTTTTGCACTTTTTCGAGAAAGTTAAACCCTAACTTTCGAGATCTTTTGTGACTGCTCCTTAAGTGTTTTCGTTGGTTACTCAGTGCTTTTCTCTCTTGTATAAGAAAGAAAACACTTCAACTTGTTGGATATTTTCGATATTGTATAATCTCGAAAATTTGTGGAATTTTTTTCGAAAATTTTGAACTTTCGAGATCTTTTCTGGCTTATCGAAATCTTTTGATTTTCGAGATCCTTGGAAAACTTTCGAAATCCTTTCATAATTTTCGAGAATTTTACTAATTCCTGCTACAGTAAAATTTCTCGAAACTTTGTTAAAATTTTCTCGATAAATCTGTTTTTCGAGAAATTTTGAATTTTTTTTCGAAATCTTTTGCTTTTTCGAAATCTTTGGTACTTTGACTGTTTTTCGAGATATTCAACATTTTAAGCTTTGGAAACATACTTGGGTTAGTTTTCAAAAATTGGCATAACACTTATACCTTCTACAAGATCCATTTTCACACAAGTATTTCATCATGTCTCAACTACCGTACTCAGACTCTCCTTACACTCCACGTCACAGTACCGACCCTCGTCATGTACTACACTTTGGTAATGAATCATATCCTCCTATGTTGATTAATGGAAACTACACTACTTGGAAACGACGATTCTTACAATGGGTTGCTGTTCGTCCACAAGCTGATCTCATACTGAAATCCATTCTTCGAGGACCATATCAAATGAAATTCATTGCTGACTCAACAGGCTTCATTGAACTACAAACCAAAGACACTTTGACTGGCCATGACAAAGACCAACATGCTGCTGACTACCAAGAAAATTGGTACATCACTCTAGGTCTTCCAAATTCCATCTCTCTAACTTGGATTTTGAAGCTTGTGCTCATGAAATGTGGAAACATCTTGAAATCATGCATCAGCCACACAATGACCTACGAATGAATCAGCTTCTACAGTCTTGTCCCCATAAGAAGTTCATGAAAAGTATCCTCCCTGCTCCACAAATCACTCTTCAAAGCTATCTCGAATCGCGAATGACAAATTTGGTTAAGCTTGAAGATGATACAACTCACGTGGAAACAACATTTGGAAAATCAACAGGAATGTCTAACATTTCCTCTCCTGTCATGGATAACTCACATGGAACTGTTGATATGCTCTTAATGGCTGACACACATGAACTCCAGGTAAGTGATTCCAGCCCAATCTATGACACTGATGCTCTGTATCAAGCATATGATTCTTATCCATGCCTGATACATGACAGTGGTTCTCCGTCTAACTCTATCTCAGACATTGCACAAGCTGTTCAATCTGATTCTACGTTATTTACTTATATAACTGATCAAATGTCCACAGTGGTGTTATTTGATGATAATCCAATAAACCCAGTTGTTACATTTGATGAAACAATTATATCCACTGCTCAAGATAACAATGATCAAATTGAACAACATGAGCTTTTGTCTGATTCAGATGCAGAATGGAAAATGTTACTTTTGACCAGCCAAAATCAAAATATTCAGTGTCAAGCATTGAATGCAAAGTTGAGAGACAAAAACGTTGCATTAACAAGAGAACTTGAGCATTGTAAAACACAACTCAATTTTTTCAAAGCAAAAGCAGATAAGGAAACATGCTTAGAGACAACACTTCAGAAAAACACCGAATTACAAAACAAACTAAGCATGTTAACTGATTCTACTTTCTTTCAGTACTATAAATATTTCACAACTGAGATCCAAACATTGGAATATGCTGTTGAAAAGAATTCTGAACTCACTGTTGCCAACTTTCTTTCTCCTGTTGCGAAAGAAAGAAGGGAAATGTTACAAACTCAATTTACTCCAAGTCTTCAACGTTTGCATTCATATGCTAAAAGATGGGAACATGAACTTAATAAGGAAGTCAAAACCATCATGAATGTGTTTCGAGAAACTGAATAAGCGATTTTAAATCAAAAACGTCAAAATCAATTTTTACAAACTGATGCTGATCGACTCTTGGAACATGTTCTTAGTGCTGATATAATTTCTGTGATTATGAATTCTCTTTATGAATCTGGTACTTCGATGCTTTTTGATGATCACTGTGATGATGTTGAGTTGTTATCCAAACAAATTGAGACATTAAAAGATGAAAACGTTAATCTCCGAAAACACAACGATGATGTGCAAAACAAACTTTCAAATGAGATTTCTCAACTCAACAAAAAAGCTTGAATGGTGTCAAAACCAAAGTCTTGATTTCGAATTGGAATTACAAAGTCTCAAAACTTCTACAACTTTTCAAAACGAAAACGAGGAACTTAAAAGTAAAATCTCGAGATATGAAAAGGAAATTGCAGAATTGCAAGAAGTTACAGATTTTTGCCAAAAGAGTCGTGATGAATATTTTTATTCTAACAGAAAACTCGACAGTGAAATTCAAGATAAAATTCACATTATCATTGAGTTGAAAGAGAAAATACGTAAGCTTGAAAAAGGAAAATCTGTCAACACTAATGTAATTGCTCCAGGAATGTACTCTTTAGACATAACAAACGTAGCACAACACACTAAGAAGTCTAATTTGGATCCTTCCACTTCTACAGGAATAGTTGCCACTCATAGCGTTAGCAGATCCAAACATAAACGAATGAAAAGGAAGAATAGGATTTTGCAACGTAGAAGAAAGACACTAGAAGCCTCTGAAGTAGAAGAACACCCTAGGACTTTGAATAAGACTCATCCTGCACTAGATTTAGATAATGATTTGGCAAATTGTAATCCTAATCTATGTGTAATGAATGATGAACCTTTGAATGTTTTAAAAGTTAATGCTTCATGTGTGTTTTGTCGTAAAAGTATGTTATCTGGT
>LBNU01000585.1:37371-49087 GCA_014162995.1 Artemisia annua
GTGATCTCCAGTGAATCACCTAATCGTGGGTGTGCGTATGCATGTCTGTGTAAGCCCTCTAGGGGGTATCCGATTAGGAACGGCCTTGGTAAGGATTAGAAGGAGTCTTCACACTATGCTGTTGACAAATTCTAACTCCAAACCTGTAAGTACCGGATGTTTTATTGCTAACTGTTTCATTTCAGGTACAACGACCATCATGAACACCGGCTTCCACATGCTCGTACGCACATCTCTACAAAATGAAAGCTCTCATGAAAGATCGAAGCAACATGAATGCCAAAGGTAGATTCCATGCCAAAAGAATCTACAAAGTGATAAAGACAAACGATCTTAAGTGCAACACCGTCTAAAGAAGGATTCTACGTCAACACAAAGAATCTTCACATATGTAAAGAGAGCTCCTCACTTATGAAAGTTTCAACCATCAAAGGTGTATGAGCATGTCGGAATGATGCAGATCCACTGGAGTCAAAGAAGGTGACGAATGGCAGATTACTACATCAGATTGATCACTATCTCTTCAACAACAAAGAACAATTAACACCCATTCTATCTGGGGAGATTGTTAAGAACTAAGAACAATGAATCATTTCTACTTAATCATTATGAAGACGTCCAAAGCTATGAATGCTACAACTAAATTGCAAAGACAGAAGACGTCAAAGCAACCTCAAATGACCGTGACTAACATCACTTCTTCAACAACCGATCCTTAGGGGGAGATTGTTAGAACCTAAGTTTTCAACTTTTCAGTCAAGTCTCGGTTATTTCATCATTTGTAATAGGTTGCTAGTTTATTTAAGTTATTTAAGAGAGTCATGTAACATGATAAGAGTCCAAACGTGTCCAATGGGCTCCAAGCCCATTCGTCTAGTAAAGGAAGGAGAGAGGGAGTGTTGCCCTAGCTCCTCTCCTATAAATAGGACCTCATGTATTCATTCTCTCTTGTTGGTTATTTCAATAATATAGTGAAACTCTTGCACTTTTATTCTTCATAGTTGATCTAATCAACCAAACTCTATTTCTCATCTCATTTCTATCAAATATATACTTGTGTTTACAATATGGTGACCTAACATTTACTCGTGCAACAACCAAAGAAAAAGACTTGTATTCGGTTTAAAGCATGTATCCCCCTCACAGGGTTGTAAAGCATTTAAAAGTGAGGCTATGAAAACTCACCTGGGTCTAAGGTAAGTAGGGTAGGGGTTTTAGACAGCTCACTCACGTATCCTGGGGTAGTGTAGGTGTGTGTGTATGTCAAGTCTTAGTTTAGGTTTTCTCAACTAATCATTCTTAAAGTTTTTATATATAACATAACACCGTTCGAGCCATCGTAATCCAGAAGTATAACTCCTCACATGAAGCNAGTAGGGTAGGGGTTTTAGACAGCTCACTCACGTATCCTGGGGTAGTGTAGGTGTGTGTGTATGTCAAGTCTTAGTTTAGGTTTTCTCAACTAATCATTCTTAAAGTTTTTATATATAACATAACACCGTTCGAGCCATCGTAATCCAGAAGTATAACTCCTCACATGAAGCTCCCTACTATTGTATTATGTTATCAACATAATACCGTTCGGGCCATCATAATTAAGAAGTATATAACTCCTCACACGAAGTTCCCTATTATTGAGTTATGTTGTTATTAGGTTTAGTTATAACATAACACCATTCGGGCCATCATAATTCAGAGGTCATGCAATAATCGTTTGAGGAGCCAGGGCACTTTAAATCGTAAGCCCAACAACCTCGTCAAAACGAAATATCCACATGATACCCCTCACATGAAGCTCTCTAGTATCATGTTATGCTTCTAACTTAAAATAGGTTTTTCACTTATATGAAAATAGTCCGTTTATACCTTTCAAGTTTACATATTTTCACTTTCTACCCTGAACTTATAAACTTATAACATTTAAGCATATAACTTTCTAACTTTTGCACATTTAGTGCCTATACTTATATATTTCAGATAAATGGCAAAAATGGTCCTTTAACTATACTAACTTTCAATATTTACCCTTTATACCCTTAACTTAATAATATTTGCCAAACTAGTCCTTTTTAAGTTTATAACTTATTTTACTTTCTATCCTAGGGTTTTAGAACTTTGCAAAAAGAGTCCTTGTACTTATAACTTTTAAGAAATGTGAAAAATAGTCCATAGACTTCATATTTTCAGAAAATTACAGTATATACCCCTATGCATGAAACTATTGCATAACTAGTCCTTTTTCCATGCAAATTGTATTTTAATGAGATATTTAAGTTTCCTAGCTTATGTTTAGCTAATATATACTTATCTAAGTCTCATAATTCAGATTATATCACATAATAAGGCAATTTAGCACAAAAACACATAATTACCTATAATTAAGGTTCTAAAATGAAAACTTCTAAATGAAAATGACCAAGGCTTATATAAAAGTTCTAAGGCATATCCTAGGAGTCCTATATCAGTACTAAGGCTATTAGAATCAAAGTTGAGGCTTACCTAGGTTGTGGGAACCTTAACGTGAAAACTAGGGTTTCTCGGCTAGGTTTTGGAACTCGACTAGTATCTAGGGCTATGGTACTCGACTTCTATGGGTATTAAGGTCTTAGTAATACAGAATATGTGTGGTAAAGAAGAGAGGAGAGGTGTGATTCGAAATAGTGAGAGTTTGGTGGTATTTATAGGGTAACGATGGGGTTTAGGTGTCAAAATGGTTGCTAGGTGTTGAGGAAGGGAGATTGAGTCATGGCAGCTAGGGGTTGATGTGTAGAACCTAAAGGATGACTAAGGATAGCTACATACTAGCTAGGGGGCGCTAGGAGGTGTTTGTGGTGGTGAAGCAGCCGCGGCACCAAGTAGGTGAGGAGGTGATGCACCTCCTTGTGTGCTTGCTTGGGAGGTGCCAGGGTGCCTACTTGAGGTGCGTAAGCTGCTAGGGTGCTTGGTTGTAAGATTTGAGCTGCTAAGGTAGCTTAGTTTAGGTGTTAGGTTTAGTTTTAACCTAGTTTTTCCTAGTGAGAGTTTACGGTTTTGCCTAGGGTTTAGTGCCTAGTTTAGGGTCCTATGAGTGTTTAGTGACTATGATTAAGTCCTAGGAGGCTTATACTAAGTTGCGGTAGCTTATGGTAAAGATTTGGGATATTTTAACCTAGTTTCCGGGAAGTTATGACCTAGTTAGGGTTTTGTGCTTATGGGACTTGTACCTAAGTTCTAGGGAGTTGTACTATGATCTAGGAAGTCTATTGATGCGTAGGTTTTGCAACCTTGCAATACGTTTTACTTCTCAAGGGATCTTGAGAAGCTTGCAATCCCCACCAGGCAGTGTACCTGACCGATGTAGTATAGTGTAGTGGCAAGTACCGGGGGATTGATCGTTCTCTCGGGGAATAGTGTTGTTAGGATTGAAAACTACTCTAATTAGGTCTAAGGGTGAGGGATGATTCTTTTTGTATTTTTATATTTTATGGAAAGGAAGTAAAAATCTAGGGTATTGGAGGAGTGGGCGGAATTAGTTGCTAGTCAACTAACCCAATTAACTACAAATTAAACTAATGTGCAAGGAAATTAAATTAGGGTTCTACAAGGGAGGTGAAGCGTATCTACCTATGATGTATTACTCCTTTCTAGCTATCCAATTCTACCTATTGAATTGTCACACCTTGTTTTAACTGACGGGTTGTATAATACCATTCGTAGGGCCGTGCACGATCTTCCCTAACTCTATAAGCTCCTACTTCATCCTATGGTGACACGTTTAGTATCCTAACCATGAAATCACTAGAATTCACTTATGCATTAAATACAACCAATTAATCGTAGTGCACATCCGATTCATGTTTCTTAGAACATTCAAGCAAGTCACCAATTGGAAGTTAGTCAGTTTTTCTAAGCCTAACATCGATATCACCCAATCAAAACAAGAAACAATAAGAAGCAAGAATTATAAACTAAACCAACTAGACCTATTGAAGTTGTCACGCCTTAATTGATGGAGATAGACACAAACATCAACAAGAAATCTATGAGATCTAATTAGTTATACACAAGTTTCACACAATCATAGGTAAACACTAAGTGAATTAGCAAAACATAATCAATGAAGAACAAGCAACAATAATAATGGAAGACATAATTAAGATAGAATCAACACACCAATACAAGATGTTTATGGAGTGATTGAAACCCTCTAAGTTTCTGGAAAAACACCTACCCTAACCCGAGAATCGGACTTAGGGTTTGGGGCTTACAAAAAGTGAAGTTAAGAGGTTATATTTATAGGCAGTTTTCTGTCTAGCCCACTCTGATGGCGTCAGCCCTAACAATTGACGACGTCAGCCCCCCGTTTTCACCAAATTAAAGATTTTTTCGTCCTCTTCGCGTGGGCTTTTGAATCACCCAAATCCGAGTTCGTATGAACATTTTATGGCCAAAACAGTAACAGCTACTCCGCGCGCGAGTTGTGATTGTCTTGATCATCTTGTGACGGTTTCACTAAGGTTTCTTCTTGTGCAAGCCTTCTTCCTGACGTCATCACTCTCTATCATCTGACGTCGTCAGGTTGAATCCCGATGCCGTCACCTTCAAAAGTCTTATGGGACGTCTTTTGTTGTCTTATAACGTGACGGCCTTGGTGTTTTAACACGTGACGCCGTCACGTGTAAATGCTCCAACAACTTTCTGGCCCGTCAAGTGTAAAATTATCCACCTATTCTTCAATGAGTGACGGCGTCACCTTGTAACGCTTGACGCCGTCAGGTACTGTTTCAGCTTGGATTCTTGACTTTGTCATTTTCTTCACTTTTATGCTCCAAAAACGCCCAAAATGCTTCCTTCTCCAGAATTCCTCTTCAAAGTACCTAAATTCACAAAAGAAACGATTTAAGGTAATATTTGATCATACACGATTTAGGGATTAAATGACCCCCTAAAAGCGTAACACTTTTCGTCTCATCAAATATCCCTACACTTGGGATTTGCTTGTCCTCAAGCAAATGAGCTTTTCCACCAATTAAAATACAAGTTAGGGGTCATTTAACATTAATATAAAAGTAATTACAACAAATGATCATTCCACCTTAGTCAAAATAAGCACGGAAATTATACACTAGCACCTCACAATAAGTGTTTGGATACTCTCATCTCTCGGGTGTTGTAAATTTATATATCATTAATGGAAATGGAAGAATATCACTCACTACCTGTCATAGCAAATAGATTACCATAGGCTTGGGAAAGGATCACGCCTCCACCACTTTGGCGTAAGCACCTAGGATAAACTATCAAAGAGGTCTTTCAAAGGGTTATAACGTTAGGTGTAGGGATAAGGAAAATACAGTTTGTTGGATAAGGGATATTTTTACTGGTGGCAAGTCAATCGTCTTGGTCAATTACATGTAGAATGAGGCGTTGCTAAGCCAAGACTCGACTCAACTTAAACTAATCACGAACTAATAAACATAAAACAAAACAAAACATAAATAAAAGATAGAGGCGGATGGTAGTCCGTAAGCTTTTTTCACTTATCTTTTTCTCATTTTTTTTTCGTTTTTCTTGTTTTTCTATTTTTTCTCTTTTTTTTGATTTTTTTTTACATACACTCTTGCCCTACCATCCAAAATGATACATCACTAGGGATTCTTTGTACCATCCCTACACTTGAACTTTTACATACTTTACATAAAATTATTCTAATGACTCGAATCAAGATAATCGAAACATTTGGAGTACTTTAAAATATTAATGCACATATGGGGGTAATAAATTACTTCTTCCCCATTACTCCATTACATTAGTAATTTACCCATGAGTCCCAATCGTCCCAAAACAATATGTACAAGATATGACTCGACTTAGCAACCATGTAATCAATAAGACAATTAACTAAGGGTTAAAACAAATGTTGTCACAATAATGCACTAAAGATGAGTGCATACAAGGTAGGCTAAGGCGATTTGGGTGTACATTTGGGGTGGATTGTAAACAAATTCTTCCTTTAAGTAAAATGCTTAAAGTTAGAAACGAAAAGATAGGCTCTGAGGGGTATACTAGGGGTATCGTGTACTAAAAATGAGTACATCGCAAGGGTGTGGAAGAATTACTTGACCAATGTAGCCAATGTAATTATAATACATGTGTAAAACAAGGGTTATCCTAATGCCTCTTATCACGTAGTCAATCCTAACTACACGAATGTAGTCTCACTAGCGGTCTCGGTATGCATCACAAACGCAAGTTCTAGAATCTATAAACTACCGGTACACTCATAAGCACCAACAATGAATGCTTTTTCCTAAAGATGTAAAGGCGAACCTCACATATTTGGGGTGGAAATTTTTGAGCAGTATGGTTTTTGTGCTAGTCATACAATTCCCTATCCATGAGACGCTTATTAAGACCAAAGTTTCACTCCTATATGTTGTAAGAAATTTTAAATTTGGTGCTAAAATTGCCCTAACCAATATTTCTCTTGGCTTTATTACACATTAACTATTAAACAAAAAAAAATCAAGCGAAGTTGTAGTTTCTAAGGCATCCTAATTTACCCTCCCTACACTTAATCCGAACATTGTCCCCAATGTTCGAAATAAAAGATGTAGAAGTAAAAATAAATGAGAATGGAAGAAACTAATACTCCCCTGGTTCGTTCGATGTGGATAATGTAGTAACATGGTTAAATCCTTCTCCAAGAAAATGAACGTAAAAGCTTCCCTTCCAAAATATAAATCATCTTCTTGTCCAATATAACCTGTTAAGAAAACAATCACAGAAAACAAAGCATCAAACCGAACAAAAATTGTAACTAGGTGTAATTCCAGACTTAGAAATAAAAACAAAACAATTAAAGGATAGGAAACTTGTGGAATGAATTACAAATAGGAACTCATAAAACATANCAAACGCAAGTTCTAGAATCTATAAACTACCGGTACACTCATAAGCACCAACAATGAATGCTTTTTCCTAAAGATCTAAAGGCGAACCTCACATATTTGGGGTGGAAATTTTTGAGTGGTATGGTTTTTGTGCTAGTCATACAATTCCCTATCCATGAGACGCTTATTAAGACCAAAGTTTCACTCCTATATGTTGTAAGAAATTTTAAATTTGGTGCTAAAATTGCCCTAACCAATATTTCTCTTGGCTTTATTACACATTAACTATTAAACAAAACTAAAATCAAGCGAAGTTGAAGTTTTTAAGGCATCCTAATTTACCCTCCCGACACTTAATCCGAACATTGTCCCCAATGTTCTAAATAAAAGATGTAGAAGTAAAAATAAATGAGAATGGAAGAAACTAATACTCTCCTGATTCGTTCGATGTGGATAATGTAGTAACATGGTTAAATCCTTCTCCAAGAAGATGAACGTAGAAAGCTTCCCTTCCAAAATATAAATCATCTTCTTGTCCAATATAACCTGTTAAGAAAACAATCACAAAAAACAAAGCATCAAACCGAACAAAAATTATAACTAGGTGTAATTCCAGACTTAGAAATAAAAACAAAACAATTAAAAGATAGGATACTTGTGGAATGAATTACAAATAGGAACTCAAAAAACATATCCACAAGTATTGACACACAAACAAGATAGAATATATGCTAATCATGAATTATGAATTTTTTTCATGTTCGAATTTCGTTCTTTTTAACAAAATAAAATTTTCCCTACACTTATCTTTTTGTAAAATACCTTTATATGCAATTAAGACGAGGTTAAAACAAAATAAATCATTTTCACAAATTATTCGAAACATGAAAATTAAACAATTATGATTAAGCATATATGACACAAACAAACAAATAAAATAAAAACATCAAACAATTAAAAAGGTTGGGTTGCCTCCTAAGAAGCGCTTGTTTTTGTTCGAGTCACGAGCCTGACTCTACCCTTATTTAACAGAAATAGGGGAGGTTTTCCCTACACTTAGGATTAAGTGCGGGTGAAAGTAGCGATACACACCCTTAGGGTGGAAATATGCCACGTGAGGTAAGGGGGTGAGTGAATGGCTTCCTTCCTCTTAAAACTACCCGGATAATAAGGGTTGATGGGTGGTCGGTTCCTCTTCTGTCTAAGGATGGAAAGTTGTGTAAAGATTGAGGTTCCGGTTCATCAACATTAGGACATTCCCTGGAACTAAGAGTAAGGTTATCACTACAAGTATTCAAACCTATATCCTCTAGTGGTACTTGGTCCAAGGGTTCTACCTCCATTGGGATTCCTAAGGTCTCTTCTACTTCTTTCGGGTAAGTCACGGGCAGTATGTGTGCCTCAAATGATGGTAGGACTTGTGGGGTACTTTGTGGGCTTGGTTTATCCACCTCATACTCCATTGTATCTAGATTACCTATGTGTTCATCTTGTATTATGGTGGCTCCTAACCATGTCATGCACTTAGGTATCTCAAAACTAACGTATTCATCCCCAAACAAACTTGTTTCATGATCCTTGAAATTTGTGGTCAATTGACTTGTACTAACGTTTGTTGGGTTGTCTATTCTATAATAATATTGGGCACAATCTTCTATGGCATCCCATGCTTCTTCATCATCTAATCCCCTAAAGTCCCCATTGGTAAAATCTTCAATGCACCCTTGGTCACATCGGTCGACACGATCGTAAAAAATTTTAGCTAGGGACCGTAAATCGAAACTATGATGAGGGAGTATTCGGAGTAAATTTTTAAAACGAGTCCATGCATCATAGATAGGTTCATCTCGATATTGGTTGAACATCAAGATGTCAATAGGAGTGAATAGGTTTCGTGGTCGGTAGTATGGTGGATTCGCGTTCTCCATAATGGTGAACGGATGAGTTAATGGAAAGGTTTTTTACAAACAAAGACATAAAGAAAAGATAGACTACGAGAAAGCTAATAAAAAGAAAATACAAATCTCACTTGATAGGAATCTAATGAGTAGACCTAATAAAAATAAAATTCAACCTAAGCAATAACTATTCCCCAACAACGGCGCCAAAAACTTGATGCGTAGGTTTTACTTCTCAAGGGATCTTGAGAAGCTTGCAATCCCCACCAGGCAGTGTACCTGACCGATGTAGTATAGTGTAGTGGCAAGTACCGGGGGATTGATCGTTCTCTCGTGGAATAGTGTCGTTAAGATTGAAAACTACGCTAATCAGGTATAAGGGTGAGGGATGATTCTTTTTGTATTTTTATATTTTATGGAAAGCAAGTAAAAATCTCGGGTATTGGAGGAGTGGGCGGAATTAGTTGCTAGTCAACTAACCCAATTTAATACAAATTAAACTAATGTGCAAGGAAATTAAATTAGGGTTCTACAAGGGAGGTGAAGCGTATCTACCTATGATGTATTACTCCTTGCTAGCTATCCAATTCTACCTATTGAATTGTCACACCTTGTTTTAACTGACGGGTTGTATTCCTTAATACCATTCGTAGGGCCGTGCACGATTTTCTCTAACTCTATAAGCTCCTACTTCATCCTATGGCGACACGTTTAGTATCCTAACCTTGAAATCATTAGAATTCACTTATGCATTAAATACAACCAATTAATCGTAGTTCATATCCGATTCATGTTTCTTAGAACGTTCAAGCAAGTCACCAATTGGAAGTCAGCCAGTTTTTCTAAGCCTAACATCGATATCACCCAATCAAAACAAGAAACAATAGGAAGCAAGAATTATAAACTAAACCAACTAGACCTATTGAAGTTGTCACGCCTTAATTGATGGAGATAGACACAAACATCAACAAGAAATCAATGAGATCTAATTAGTTATACACAAGTTTCACACAATCATAGGTAAACACTAGGTGAATTAGCAAAACATAATCAACGAAGAACAAGCAACAATAATAATGGAAGACATAATTAAGATAGAATCAACACACCAATACAAGATTTTTATGGAGTGATTGAAACCCTCTAAGTTGCTGGAAAAACACCTACCCTAACCTTAGAATCGGACTTAGGGTTTGGGGCTTACAAAAAGTAAAGTTAAGAGGTTATATTTATATGTAGTTTTCTGTCCGGCCCACTCTGACGGCGTCAGCCCTAACAAATGACAGCGTCAGCCCGCCGTTTTCACCAAATCGAAGATTTTTTCGTCCTCTTCGCGTGGGCTTTTGAATCACCCAAATCCGAGTTCATATGAAGATTTTATGGCCAAAACAGCAACAGCTACTCCGCGCGCGAGTTGTGATTGCCTTGATCATCTTATGACGGTTTCACTAAGGTTTCTTCTTGTGCAAGCCTTCTTCCTGACGTCGTCACTCTATATCATCTGACGTCGTCAGGTTGAATCCTAACGCCGTCACCTTCAAAAGTCTTCTGGGACGTCTCTTGTTGTCTTATAACGTGACGGCCTTGGTGTTTTAACACGTGACGCCGTCACGTGTAAATGCTCCAACAACTTTCTGGACCGTCAAGTGTAAAATTATCCACCTATTCTTCAATGAGTGACGGCGTCACCTTGTAACGCATGACGCCGTCAGGTACTGTTTTAGCTTGGATTCTTGACTTTGTCGTTTTCTTCACTTTTATGCTCCAAAAACGCCCAAAATGCTTCCTTTTCCAGAATTCCTCTTCAAAGTACCTAAATTCACAAAAGAAACGATTTAAGGTAATATTTGATCATAAAATCATGATTTAGGGATTAAATTACCCCCTAAAAGCGTAACACTTTTCGTCTCATCATCTATTATATACTAAAGTTGCTAATGTAACTTATACCTAAGCCTTGAACACTTTCAGGCTAGTTTAGGTAAGCAATTAAAGTTGCTAATGTAACTTATACCTATGAGAAGCTAGTAGGGAAGTTAATGGGGAAGCTAGTGGGTTGCTATAGGTGTGGGGTTCAAATGACACATATTCAGAAGTATTCGTAAATTCGTAATAAGTACAAAGAGATTTATATTCTAAGCTTGACATCATTTCTAAACATATTAACATAAATACCTATGAATTAATTTAAAATTACATTTTCAGTTTTGTCATAAACATATATTAAAAAGCAGAACCTAAAATAATTAAAAGAAAAAGTTACCTGTTTCTTCCTTATAGTTTAGCCAAAATCACACATGTCGTTCATATTCGATTTTAATTACACAAGTGATACCTACTTTTCCTAATATACTTTGCACCATTTTAGTTTAAAATTTATTTTCGAAACTAAGTAAGATGCATCTAAATATATAATGATGCTACTATTTTAATTTGATACATCTTAAAAGTGTATTGTTAGTTACTTCGATCATGTTTCAAATTGATATATCTCAAATATATAGTTATACTTGCCATTGGTTGGTTTCTTTTTAAAATAACACTAAACTATAAAGTCCGCCCAACACTTAAATAAGTAATGTAAATGGATAGATGATTATAATATAAGAATATATTAGCTATAATTTTTTGTAGCTAATTAAGTACAATTTTGTGCTATAAATGTGGATCCTTGATTCTTTTTGTGGGTCTCCGATTCTTTTCTGTGAATCTCTGATTCATTGCTTATGTATTTTTAGTTAAGAATTGTAGCCAATTGGCTACAAAAATTGTAGTCAATTGACTACAAAGCTATCTGATGAGTGTGCAAATACTCATCATTTTTATCACATTTAGACTGCCAAAACATCTGAAAACACACAGAAATACCCTAAAATATATAAAATATCACAAAAACATGTTTTTATGTGTTTCAGATACAAAAGGATTGAAAACTGATGAAAAACA
>LBNU01000586.1:1306-11956 GCA_014162995.1 Artemisia annua
TAATATAAGATGAAAGAAATGAAATCAAATACTTCCCCTGAATCGTGTTTTTGTGGATAGCTTGATGTAACGGATGCGCTTAGAGTCTTCTTTCAAGAATAGCACGACGCTTCAAAGGGTTCACCTTGCCGAATAATAAAACGGCTGCTTTCTGTCCAAACATACCTGTTAACCTGAAAAAGCATAAAAGGCCAACCTGCGGTAAAATCGGCGGTAAAATCTACATAATAGGATATAATGCTTTGTGGAATTAATACTTTTGCAGACATTCCTGGAGTTTATAGTTAAAGAATTGACAAAAACTTTTTAGTTCCAGAAAAATACAACACTTTCAAAAAATTCGCAGAGATTATAGCCTGACGCCGTCACGGTGTTAACCCTGGACGCGGTAGAAAGTTCTGACAGAGGTTCTCAGCTGTTAAGCCCTCCGGGGATAAGATTCTGGCACAAACTAGATCTTACTTCTCTGGAATTACTGCAAAAATTCATATATGACTCGATACAAGTATTTGACTCAAACAAGTACTAATATGTATTCGCTAATTTCATTTGTCTATGATTCATGCTTATTCGTATCTATATAAACGATTTTAGATTTCTCTTACACTTAGCTTTTGCAAATACCTAATTTATATGTAGTTAAGATCGAAGTTAAAACAAAATAAATGCATTTTCACAATTTTGGGTTTGAAGCATAAAATCATAACAAGAAATATAACTTACATACGGAACAAATAAAATCAAATAAACACACAAAAACACACAAAACAGTGGGGTTGCCTCCCAAGAAGCGCTTTTCTTTATTAACGAGTCTTGTGAGCTAGCATCAAAGTCACGGCTTCTATGTTATTACCGTTTCGCCTCTCATTGCCGCTGCTCTAATCCTCTACGCGCATCTCCATGTCAATTTTATGATTTAGGTCCTAGGTCAAGGCAGTCTTTGGATAACATAAGGCTTGCTCTGTATCGCAAACAGAGTTCATGCCCTTGTTCTCCTTTATTCGCTCATCATCTGATTGCCTCAACTGCAACCAATGCTAATGCTTGTGTCTAGCGAGCGGCACTAAACCGGAACGTCTGTTTTGCCGTTTACTAGGGCATCCTATAAGTATTCTGATGCAATGTTATTAGAAAGCTGACACGTGCCTTCTAATCCGATTATTACTTCAATTAGCACACCTCAACAACATGGTTTTTCCTGGAACACAACGTGGGGAGATGAAGGCGGCTCGTCAATTGAACACCTCGGCTAATCTTCAGAGGGACCGAATGAAATTGGTGGACAAGGGTGGAGATTTACCGACAAGGACATCGAATACCCTTAACCCTGTCCAACGAAGTTACAAACTCCACCGGGATACTTTGGCGGTCTTTCCTAGGTTCAAGAGGTTTGGTCATGATGGGCTATAAAGGGCTTGAGGATATTGCGTTGATTGGGGATCTCACATCAGATGTATGCATGGCTCGAACATGGTTGTACCCACATCATACGATGGTATCTTCAGCGACTTCCCAGATTAGCCCCTCTTAATTTTGGTCGAGGCGGGGGGGGGGGGGGCGGTTTCTACACAAAGGTGGTCTAGGTTATCAACTAGGTTTTATAGTAGGAGATCTCTTCCTTCGTGGGGTATAGATTGTAATGATCAACTCCACCGTAGGGGATCTTTCTCTTCTCTCTAGAGTTTCTCACCAACTATTCAACCGTAAGACTTATTGATCTTCTAACGTAATTATCTGAGTACATGGCGGTTGCTACAGTCATTAAGGGCATAGTAAGCGTCATATCTCAATCATCACTATTGAGTTCCCTATCAGCTTATCTTCTTCCTCCATTTGGCTAGTAACCAGCCACTTCTTCGTGGTGTAGAAGGCGTGGCATCGCGTTTTCCCATAATGGCCCAACGGAATAACTTAATGGTGTAGAGTTATGACGAACAAAAGCCACAAAGAAAAGGATAGACTAAAGAATGCCTGAGAAAAGAAAATAAAGAATCTGCACTAGAAAGGATTCTAGTTGGTAAACCTAAAGAAATAAATAAATTTCTACCGTAAAGGCAATAACTATTCCCCGGGCAGCGCGCCAAAACTTGAGTGTGGTTTTGTGACGCTTAGCAACAGGTGTTTACCTCTCGAGGGATCTCAAGAGGCTTACAAACCCCACCAGGCGAGTGGTACCCTGACCGATGTAGTATAGGAGTAGTTTGGTAAGGTGACGGGGACTTGATGGTTCTGCTCTTCATAGGGTCAATGAGTGTCTCCGTTAGGATAGAACACGCTGCACTTGAATACGTCGTCACAAGGTGGAAGGAAGATTGTTCTTGTATCTTTATATTTTTTTAGAAGCAATTAAAATCTCGGTTTTTGGAAGAAGGGGACGCATTTATTCGTTAATCAACCTAACCCAAGTCTTACTATTATCAAGTTAAAATAAATATAATATCTCAAACTAATTGTGGTGTTGAAACAGATATCGAAAAATTGTGTTCTACTTAGATTTCGCTCTTCCCTAACTATCTTTGATACCGGTTAATATGAATATGTTGTGCTTAACTTGTTGTGGATGAAGGGTGGTATTCCAAAACTCATGGAGTGGGCATAATATCTCACAATTCTAGAGCTCTCTATCTCCCTATGCCCATGCACGGCAACCATAGGTTCGTAAACAGTGGCTCATGCCGTTAAATACTACCCTTAATAGGCCTAGTATGCCTCGACTACATGTTCTCCAGTAGACGTTCAGCACGGTTACAAAAGAGGGTGGCCAGTTTTCTTAGCCTAACATCGATGAACAATCACCCACAACCAATAATTTAATGCCTTAGTTTCATTAGATCTAGAAAACTAGAGAATTTAGCTACTCATGTTAGATTGAAAGACAACGCAAGATAGGATAGACAACAACATGACATATGATTGATTAAAGTGAAGAGCTTAGGTCTTTCAAGTGTAAGCACCTAGGGTTCAAGGGTTGGACCTAAAGTCACAGGAAAATTCGCTTCTTTAAGGGATTATCGCCAACTAAAGTTCTCCACAGACGTTCACACTTAATGAATTAAAATTTGGAAAATATATATAGAAAATAAGTTCGGACGGCGTCAGCTTATAGGGCCTGACGCCGTCAGCTCGCCGCCATTAGGGTTCTCGGATGGCCTAGATCCATTTGGGACGTGGTCAGCTTGTAAAACTCTCTGGGCCGTCTCTCTTTAACTTAACACGTGACGGCCTACATCTTCTAACACCTGACGCCGTTAGGTGTAAATTCTTGAAATCTTTCTGGCCTATCGTTTGATAATTGAATTCCACTCTTTTGTCATCCTTACTGACGGCGTCACCTTGTGACTCCTAACGCCGTCAGGTTGTAATTTCCAGCTTCTTTGAGACTTTGTCGTTTTCTTCACTTTTATGCTCCAAAAACGTCCAAATGTGCATGTTTTCCAGAATTCCTCTCAAAAGTACCTAAAATGACAAAAGGAACGATTTAGGGCAATATTTGATCACATTTATACGAAGTAGGTCTTAAATGACCCCCTAAAAGCGTAACACTTTTTGTCTCATCATTTCATTAGATCTAAGCAAACACTAGAGAATTTAGCTACTCATGTTAATTGAAAGACAAGCAAGATAGATAGACAACCAACACATAGACATATTGATTGAATTAAAGTGAAGACTCATCTTTAATTAAGCACTAGGGTTCCAAGGGTTGGAAACCCTAAAAGTCACAGAAAATTCGTCTTTAGGGTTTGCCCTAAAAGTTCTCCACAAAGTTCCACACATAATGAATGAAAAATAGAAAACTATATATAGATTTTAACTTTGGACGGCGTCAGCTTATAGGGTCTGACGCCGTCAGCTCGCCGCCATTAGGGTTCTCGGATGGCCTAGATCCATTTAGGACGTGGTCAGCATGTAAAACCTTCTGGGCCGTCTCTCTTTAACTTTGTTCCTGACGGCCTACACCTTTTAACACCTGACGGCGTCAGGTGTAAATTCTTGAAATCTTTCTGGCCCGTCATTTGATAAAATTGAATTCCACACTTTTGTCATCCTTGCTGACGGCGTCACCTAGTGTCTTCTGACGTCGTCAGGTTGTAAAATCCTGCTTCTTTAAGACTTTGTCGTTTTCTTCACTTTTATGCTCCAAAAATGTCCAAATGTGCATGTTTTCCAGAATTCCTCTCAAAAGTACCTAAAATGACAAAAGGAACGATTTAGGGCAATATTTGATCACATTTATACGAATTAGGGATTAAATGACCCCCTAAAAGCGTAACACTTTTCGTCTCATCATGCAACAATCCCAATTGTATCTCAAAACACACCCATAATCACAGTTCCATCTATTGATTATACTCCACCAGTTACTCATACCTATGAGAGGAGGCAAAAACAACCATCTCCTCTCATCACAACACAGCATGTTCCAGATCCTTTTGGTGTTGGAGCAAGCAGCTAGTGGTGGTTTCAGGCTTCAACCTAGTCCAACTAGGATGGAATCTGAACCTTTGCCCTATGATTCACCTCTCCCAACAGGTAACACAATTGGAAGTGTTGAGGGCAGTGAGCAACCAATGGAATTGATGGCACTTTGTACCACATTACAAAAGCAGGTTGAATCTCTAAAGCTAGATTTGGCACAAGTAAAGGAGCATCATGCCAAGGATGTTACTAATTTGAAACAAGAGATTCAAGCTTTGAAGGATGAGTTGGAGGGGTTAAAGCAAAAGAAAAGAACTACAAAGATGGTGATTTCATCTTCATCCTCACCCAGTGATGTTTCTTTGAAGATTTTGTGAATTTAAACAGGGGAGGAAAACAGATGCTGAAACTAAGGGGAGGAGAATTGATTTCAGAGAAGAAGATGATTCTGATGCTGATTTTAGTTTTGGAATTAAAGATTTGGCATTTGAGCAAATGGATGATACTGAAGAGCAAGAAATTCCTCTACAGCAGCAACTTGATACAGATCAACCAGAGCAAAAAGATTCCACTGCTGCTACAAATATTTCCACTGCTGCTACAGAAGACCCAATTTCCACTGTAGAGCAAATGGTTCCCACTGCAGGACATAACATAACCACTGCAGAGGAAGAACTTGAAAAAATAAGGAAAGACAAAGGTAAAGCAGTATTGCAGAGTGAAGAGCAACCAAAAAGGAAGGTTAAAAAGAGAGTACAAGCTCAAGTTGACTATGATGCTGAAGTTGCTAGAAAGCTAAGAGAAGATGAAGTTGCAAACAAGAAGAGATTGGATGAAATGGAGATTGCAGACTTCATGGAGGCTAAAAGATTGGACAGAATGGAAACCACTGCTCCTATGGATGTAAATCCAATTTCCACTGTTCCACCTACAATTCTGAGAGAGAAGACTCCAGAATTCACATATGTACCTACAGATGAAGAAGTTGAATTCTTGGTTGACAATGATCCAGTGATCAAGAAGAAAGCAATTGTCCTAGTTGCAGACAAGACCTTAACTGAGGAACAAAGAACAGCTCAGTTGAAGGATTTTATTGAGATTAAGAATAGACAAGCACTTCAAGAAGCAATTGGTTCAGTCAGAAAGGGTCAAAAGAAACCAAGGCAACCAACTAAGGCACAAGTTATCTCAGTGATGAAGACTTACTGTTGCAGTGTTGGTGGCTGGAAAATGCATCAATTCAGAGGAATGACCCATGATCAGGTTGAAGGTGTCTACTACAGAGTTAAAAGGCAAGATCTTGATTTTATTCCTACGAACTCTGAAGAAGAAGAAAGAAGATTTCCTCACCTGAAGAGAAAAGCTAAAGATAATGAACCTCAGACTCAAAAGAAAACATGATTTGTTGAAGAACAAAAGGTTCAGTTTGAGAAATTGACAGAAGAACAGCTGACTGGTATGATTGTGATTGAAGAAGAAGACTTCTATCCAGATCCACTGCAAGTCAGACATCCTATTGTTGATTGGGAAGTTTACACTGCTAGTAATTTTGCTTCAACATGGAAGATTACAAGGTTGGGTAGTGAAACTTCATCATTTATTCAATTTGAAGATCTGATTAAAGCATGTGATAGAAGTGATCTTGATACACTGTGGAATTTGGTTCAAGAAAGATTCAAAGCTGATAATCTTAAAAGATGTGAAGGAAATGCAATTATGGGTTGATCTAAGAAGACTTTATGAACCTGACTCTAATGATAAGTACTGGAAGTTTGAAGCTATAGGTGTGACAACTACATGGACATATTATGATTCATGTGAAGTTCATCATGTTTCTACAAAAGCTGGAGTGGATGTGTTTATGTTTGCAGAAAAGGATAACCCACTCAGAGCTGGAACTCTCACTGCAATGTTGTCAACACAAATTAGAGTTCATGAAGATACTGAGAAGGTTAGAGCTTTGATACATAGGATACAAGATCAGTGTTCAAGAGCAATCCAGGTCTTAAGAAGAAAGTGAAGTGTTTGGAAGAATTCCCCAAATCTTAAGAGATGATGCAGATTGAAGAAACTTATTGATTTGCAGAGAAATCATAAGTTTAGGGGAGGATTGTTGGGAATAAAGCTAACAGTTACCACTGATAAGCTTGTGGAAGACACTGCTGAAGAATGCACTAGCAGTGGAAACATATTACTACTGCTATTACATATTATTACCACTGCTATTAGGATAACTAATGTATTCGAATGTAGATAAGTATAGAAAAGATTTTGTGTATATTCTATTATGATAGCTTAATACTTATCTTGTAAAGGACTCCTTGTGCTATAAAAGGAGGTTCTAGGTCATTGTTCTAGGTACGAATTAACCCTAGAAAGCTTCAAGGTGTAACCCTAGTGATAAGCAAGATCACTCGTATTATTATCAATAATATTGAAGCTTTGTGTTAAACTTACAACTGTTCTCACTTACATTACATCATACAATTCATATTCTAAGTATTGTTAAGTATATTCTGCGTATTTAATAATATAACTCAAAGTATCACTCTAACACAAGGTGTGTGTTTAGATCCTACAGATCCATCCTCAACAAAAAAAGTCCATATCTATCAGCCTGCCCAATGTCTTTATCATCCCACTGCAAAATTATATTGCCAATAAAAACTAAAAGAAAGTTTCACCATAACGATCTCACCACAAATGTTACCTCACACTCACCAATTGATTTGATAAGGATGCAAGATTAGCCATTAGCACCAAACATCATTAAAGGCTTTGAAAAATTGCCATTATGCAGCAAAGCAGGCATTGAGATCACATCCCCATGTGTATGAGTTGACGGTGTTGACGGTGCTGAACTTGGTGACGATCATGCAGTGTTTTGCGGTACCTGAAGATGACACAGGGTGCTTTCTTTTTCTTCCATTATAGTTTTTTAAAAGCCATGAATGTATTAGAAACCAAGTGACATGGATAATATTTGTATGGTTTTACAACAATAGCTTATTTCCATTTGTGTTAATCTTGACGAACTAACAGAAATTTAAAAGGATCCTTGAATGCTTATTTTCAGAAAATAAGGTGACTTGCTTATAAGCAAGGCATCTCAATAAGAATCACAATAGGTTATCAGTTTACCTGGGCACACTAAAGAACTGACTTGATCGTTTCCTCTAAAGGAGTTTTACGTGCCCCCATCTCCGGTTACACTGCTCGACCCTAACATCCTGTGTTGCTGAAGATTTAGACTCTAATCTTTAGCCATTTTTAACTACAAAACGCATGCTTGAGTTTGTTTAGAACACACATTTCTTTTTTCTTGCATGCCCAAGTAACAGAAAGGTCCAATTTGTTTCAAAATAGAATATAAACTTTTCTTTGAATGTAAAATTTGCTAAGATATCATACTTCATCAACTTACATAACGGAAAAAAATGAGTGGGTTAAGTACCAAAAAACTGAGGCGGTTAAGACTCACGAGTCAGATCCAATTTCCATTCACACCTAATCATCTTTTTAGTGAAGATGATTTCAGAGTTTGACACCTAGTCAGATCCAATTTCGTTTACTCGACTCGTATGAAGGGACTCGTGACTCCAAGTTTGACAACTATAAATTAACACATCAACTATGTTTTCTCTCGATTTCTTTGATTCTATAAATATAAATAATCAACACTTCGTTTACCACTTCTAAATCCTCTAAAAACTCAATAATATAAATTTGGCGGCAGATGCATGTCTCTAAAGCATCATACAATTATAGTTTCCCATTTTATGTGTGACAGAGATGGCATTTGAATGTTAATGCATCTACATTTGGTAATTTATTAACCCTATCTTGTAAGTAAATTGACCTCTCAAACCAAACTGCTATATATTGTTTCCTTATGAGTTATAACCAGGTCTTGGTCATTTTTTGTCAGTTCAATCAAAGAAACATGACTAATCTTCATTACTTGTGTCTTTTATTGATTGTCCAACTGCTGAATAATGCAATTTGGGATGTCATACTTGAGTCTTAGGACCGCCTCTAAACTGTTTAAAACGCTTCCTTTTTAGTTAGTGAAATAAAATTTATCCATCCAACTCCAACCCATTATAAATTAAAATAACGCCATTGACCCACTTTCACATGAACGGTAGAAATTAACACTTTTATATATATATATATATATATATATATATATATATATATATATATATATATATATATATATATATATATATATATATATATATATATATATATATATATATATATATATATATATATATATATATATATATATATATATATATATATATATATATATATATATATATATATATATATATATATATATATATATATATATATATATATATATATATATATATATATATATATATATATATATATATATATATATATATATATATATATATATATATATATATATATATATATATATATATATATATATATATATATATATATATATATATATATATATATATATATATATAAATGTAAAGATTAACAAAGGGCACCTTGAGTAACATATCTGGATCGTCACGAGGTAATACATTCATAGATGATCCAAGATTTGGAACTACATCACCCACCGAGTTAGAAAGACCATTTCATTATAAAATTTATCAAGAACAAACACAAATTTAAGGGAAAAAAAAATAGGAAACTATGTTGTACTCGGTGAGGAATTAATGCAAATTCAAATCTGTTTCGTTGCTTAACTGAAAAGACTCGCCCTTCCCGAGTAAACTGAAGATGGAAAACCTCATCTGTTTTAAAAGTGTCTACCCATCGTATTAAGAAACCGACACGTCACCAGGGTAATCTCCTTGTTTCTATATTTTCTTCTTTTGTGGTGGAGCAACTGACCTTACTACACATCGTATTAAGAATCTATGAGGGAATATAATGTTGGGATTGTGGAAGTGGTTGTGGGTGTTGGAAGGGGTTAAGGATGATATGGAAGATGAGAATGACAGAGATGATGACGATGGGTCTGCTGATAACGACCTTGGACTTGTTGGGTTGGAATACGGAGGTGCTGATCAAAGATTCATTCGAGAACGGTTTTGGCGTAGGTTTTTACTAGTTATAATGCCCGCGCACGCGCGGGGTTTTTTCTAAAATATTTAATAATATATTTGTAAAACCTACAATTTTTCAAATGTGTAAAATTACCAAAATGCCCTTATAACTAAAAACATCAATAAACACTTAAATAAAACACCGAATAAATCCCAAACACTTGAAAATGAGTAACATATGATCATTATCATTTTTGTATGAATATTTGAAATATTTTGACTTTCACAAAAATATGTGACACGTTTAATAAATAATTGTAAGCCCAAAATGAATTAAAATTTGTACATGACTTTATTAAAGGATAAACATTACATAATTATGGAAAATATTGAAATTTTTGATTTGGTCTTTCCTTAACCCTTGAAACTCGGTCAAAATCACACCAAATCACCCCTACAATTATCCTAATTTATCTCATAATTTTTCATATCAAAATAAAACCCTAAAACACCACAAAAACCAAACCGGCAGCACAATAATTTTTGGAGGCTTCTTGTTATTTTTCCTTGACGTGTTATAAACCATAAGAGATTTTAAAAATACTGGTGAAGGTTGGAGAGTGATCGGGTTTCATATTTGTATTTTGTTTGCTCATTATTGTGGCCGAGAGAGGTGAAAATCAAAACAGCTCATCCTTTCCGATCCAACCACATTGGGTATTTTTGTATCATCCTTTCTATCCTATTTTACCTGTATAAAATCATAAAAATGATCCATGCATGTTAAATAAGGCTATACGAATTGAAGAAAACAAAACCCTAATTTCATGTAAATTAAAGAAATCTGTCTATACGAATTTAATAAATTGAGATCTGATTTTTCTGGCCTTCTATGATATATATGAAATCTGTAAAAATTGTTTATTAAATTAATTGAGGCTTAAAATCATCATTTGTGAATTTCTTCATAATCGGCTAATGGAAAAATAGAGAAAAAGGGGTTTTACCAAATATTAGGGTTTACATAATTTTACTGGTTCATAATAAATATAATGATTGTACAATAATTATTTTAGGGTTTGGGAAAAATTAGGGCTTGTGATTTGGATTTTTACTTAAAACCAATTAGAAATTATAAAGTTAAGGGGCTGTTTTGTAATTTATGAAAGTATGGGACTATTTTTGTGAC
>LBNU01000586.1:24495-62083 GCA_014162995.1 Artemisia annua
CCTTAATCGTTATTGAAAGATAATGAAAGTCAAGCACACCGTCATACGCTAAAGTAGTATAAGATGTACATAGTTAAAAAATGGAAAACCGGGGCGTTTTAGGGAAAAAATGATTTCGTATCTCTTTTGAACGTTTTGCTACTTTTCAAAGTTAGTAAAGAGAGGTGTGAAATTATTTATCTCTAAAGCGTGACGTGATTACATTGCGTGAGGACACGCAATACCTTAGTCTGGGGGATTTTGGTATGTGCTTATTCACATACCTTTTATTCACCATTTTCAGACTCTAAAAGACCAAAAACTAACGTTAAAAGCCAAAGATATCATGTTTTTGTGTTTGTGACTGTGCAGGAAAGGATATTGCAAAAACGACATCAAAATCAACCAAAAAGCCTAAAACGAGCACGAGATGTGGAAAAGAGTCTAAAAGTCAAGCCAAAGATGAAATTTGCCTAAGAAAAGCCCGTGACGACAAAGTTACTTCTTAAAGGCTCAAGAAAATGAAAGAGACGCTTAATCGAAGTTCAAAGATAATTATCAAGATAAGCTTCCCAAATTCGAGCAAGTGACCACTTTTAAGTCTTCGAAGACCTTTGGAAGAAACGTCAACACGCAACCTCAAGTTACATGGATTTACGTTTAGTCTTTAGAACGTTTAGTAAAATTGTAATAGAGTTTATGCGGTGTTTTCATTAAATGTAAAAGTCCAGGGGCTAAACCGTACACGATGTAAAAAAGGAAGCTTCCTTGCTCCTTTAAATTTCTCCCCTTAGCTTCATTTTGAAAAAAAAAGTCTTAGTTTTAGTTTTTATTAAGTGTAAGATTTTATTTTTAGTGCAAGTTTATATTTCATGTCTTAATACTTGTTCTAGCTTCTTTTCTACACTTCATCTTAATCTTTCTTTTAAATCTTTACATGTTTTGAGTTTATTTTTTTGTTATTGTTAATCTTTGTTTACATAATCTTAATCTTTTACTAAAGCTTTTACATATTTCGCCACCTTTGCATGAGTTTTGGATCGAATTTTATAAAAATATGGGATAGTGCTTATTTGTTTGGGTCGTTAGCTTATTATCAAGCTTATTTAGTTTCTTAAACTAGTTTTCTACAAAGTTTCTACTCGTTAGCTTATTTACAAGCTTATTTGTTATTAAAAACTAGTTTTCTATAGAGTCTTTACAAGTTTTTAGTGTTTAGAATTATTGTTTCACGTTAAAAATAGTTCCAGCACGTTTTTTTTTAGATTTTTGCGAGTACCAAAGCTAGGGTTTAGCGAGTTTGGTGTCTTGTGTCTATTTCTTGCGAGTATGAACTTAGGGTTCAGCGAGTATAAGGTTAAAAGTTGCGAGTATGGATTTTTATTTAGCGAGTATGGGCTTCGAGTAGTGTTTTGCGAGTATGATTTGATCTTTTGCGAGTATTGAGTTTTTGGATTTGCGAGTATTGTTTTCATGTTAGCGAGTATCTATTGATTCTAGCGAGTATCAAATGTATTTTTTGCGAGTAAGAGTCCACTTTGTGCGAGTATGGTCATAGAGGTTTGCGAGTATGAGTTCCATTGAGTCTTGTTAATTGCGAGTATGAGTTTCTTGTCTTTAGTATAGTAGTCTAAGTTGCGAGTATTGTTTGCTAAACAGTTTTGCGAGTAGCATTTGTTTTCTACGCCGAGTTAGGCAAGTCTTTACCTCATCATTTCATTGAGTGAGATTTCGTTTAGTTGTTTTCTAAAAGAAACTCTGTCGCATTTCTACAAATCTTTTAAGTTTTATTTAGTTAACTTTCTTTTCAAATTAGTTTAATTACTTAGTTTGTTTAATCTTTTATAGTCTTTTAAATTTTCTTTTATAATCCTTATTTTATACTAGTTACTTTTCTTTTCGTTAATTAAATCTATAAACCAAAAACAATTTTACTTTCTTATTAAGCTTTTCTTTCTTATATTTTGTTTAATTTTTCTTTATTTCTTTTATTTCTTTTATCGTTGTTCTTAATCATTTTCGTTCATCAAAAATTACAAAACACCAAAAATATTTTCTTTATTACTTTCTTTTATCATTTGCAATTTCAATTTCATTCCTCTTAGTTTAATCTAGTTTTATGTTTTCTTTTCTTGTTAATTCTATTTCTCTTAAACACGTTTTCATTTTCTAATTTGATTATTAAATCTTTAAGTTTTCTTGTAGTGTAGTTAAAAACCAAATCTCATCTTTTAAACTCATTCACTTCACATAACTCATGATTTTGAGCTGACAAGATCCATTCAACCCTCGTTGGGACTACGACTCGTGTTTAAGCTTCACCGCTTGAATCTACGAATATCAGTTCCGCACTTAGATCACGTAGCTTGCCACCGGCCGCTTGGTCAATGGTTTGCCTCGTGTGGAGATTGATATGGTCATAGAAAATTTGGACTTGTAGCCAAAGGTCTATGCCATGGTGAGGGACTTTTTTGAGTAAGTCCTTGAATCGAGTCCATGCCTCGTAGAGGATTTCGCCTTGGCGTTGTTGGAACGCCAAGATATCATTCCTTAGCTTGGTAGTTCTCCCCAGTGGGAAAAATTGAGCAAGGAAACGAGTTGTGAGATCATCCCAAGAGGTGATGGATCCTTCGGGAAGTCGCTCAAGCCATTGACTAGCTGGTCCCGCAGAGAGAATTGGAAGAGACGCAATCGGGTCGTTTCTCGAGTGGCAACATCAAGGTCTACGGAATCTACGATTTTGAGGAAATCCTTGAGATGTTGATTTGGATCTTCGGAACGAAGTCCATGGAATGCGCATCCACTTTGCACCAACCGGATGGTGTCGGATCGCAAGGGAGTGACATTGGCTCCTTGAGTGAGCTCAATGGTGTAGCGATAGCCATAGTGGCTAGGTCGGGAATACTCTCCTAAGGTACGGGCTCTAGGAGGTTGGTTTGGTTGTGGTGGGTGGTTTGGTTGAGGTGGATTGTTGGGATCAAGGAGGTTACCACCTTCCATGATGGCGGATGGTAATGGTTACGAACAAAAACACAAAGAAATAAGATAGACTAAAGAAATCCTAGAAAAATAAAATAAAAATCTCACTAGAAAGGAATCTAGTGAGTAGACCTAATAAAATAAAAATTCTACCTAAACAATAACTATTCCCCGGCAGCGGCGCCAAAAACTTGATGACGTGGGATTGCGACCACGCAATAGGCTTTACCTCTCGAGGGATCTCGAGAAGCTTGCAATCCCACCAGGCAGTGTACCTGGTCGGTGTAGTATAGTGTAGTGGTAAGTATGGGGGATTGATCGTTCTCTCACAGGGAATAGTGTTCGTTAGGTTAGAAAAACTACTCTAATAGGTCTAAGGGTGAAGGAAGATTATTTTTGTATTTTTTATATTTTTTATAAAAGCAAGTAAAATCTTGGTTTTTGAAGGAGTGGGCGGAATTAGTTGCTAGTCAACTAACCCAAAAACTACAATTGCAATAAAATTAAAATAACTAAAACTATTGTGGTCATGAAAACTTATATGGAGACAAATGTGTTTACTTAGATTTCCTTACTCCCTAACTATCTTTTACCGGTTAATTGGTGTGTGTATTAATTGTGTGGATGACGGGTGTATTCCATAACAATTCATGGGGTGGCGTACATATCTCCCCAATTCTATGAGCTCTTATCTCCTCCTACAAGCATGCGTACACATAATCATAGGGATTGTAAACAGTGGCTCATGCGTTAAATACTACCTTAATAACCTAGTACGCATTAGTTACATGTTTCTTAAGACGTTCAAGCATGTTACCATATAGGAGTATTGCCAGTTTTCTTAAGCCTAACATTGATGAATCATTCACCCAAACAAGTAACAACACACCAATCAACCAATAATTAATAGTTAGGTTTCATTAGATCTAAGCAAACACAAGTAAAACCTAGCCTAGCATGTTAATTGAAAGACAAGCATAAGATATGATTAACCAACACATAGACATATTGATTAATTTAAGTGAGGACTTATCTTTAATTGAACATGAAGGTTTCAAGGGTGAAAAACCCTTAAAATTACAGCTAAAATCGTCTTTAGGGTTTTGCCCTAAGTTGCACCAAAAGTTCCACACTAATGAAGGAAAAATAGAAAAGTGTATATAGAACATACATTCTGACGGCGTCAGGTTATAGGGTCTGACGCCGTCAGCTCGCTGCCACTAAGGTTCTCGGATGGCCTAGATCTACTTCTGACGCCGTCACCCTTTAATTCACTCTGGGCCGTCACTCTTTAGCATTACACCTGACGGCCTACTCCATTTAACACCTGACGCCTTCAGGTGTAAACATCTTGTTTTCTTCATAGGGCGTCTAGTGTAATCTGATTTTACTCCTTTGTCAACGTTGGCTGACGGCGTCTCCTTGTGACTCTGACGCCGTCAGGTAGGAAATCCAGCTTCTTTTGAGACTTTGTCGTTTTCTTCACTTTTATGCTCCAAAAACGTCCAAATATGCATGTTTTCCAGAATTCTTCTCAAAAGTACCTAAAATGACAAAAGGAACGATTTAGGGCAATATTTGATCACATTTACTCGAATTAGGGCTTAAATGACCCCCTAAAACGGGTACACTTTTCGTCTCATCAAATACCCTTACACTTGAGATTTGCTTGTCCTCAAGCAAATGAGCTTTTATTCCAATCAAAATATGAGTTAGGGGACATTTAACACAAATATAAAAGTAATTACAACAAATAGTCATTCGACCCTAATCATATAAGCATGGAAATCATACACTAGCACCTCACAAATAGTGTTTGGATACTCTCATCTCTCAAGTGTCATAGAATTATATCTCATAAATGAAAATGGAAAATATCACTCACTACCTGTCATAACAAATAGATTACCATAGGCTTGGGAGAGGATCAATTACTCCTCCACTAGGCGTAAGCACCTAAGATAAACTATCAAAGAGGGCTTTCCAAAGGGTTGTAACGTAAGGTGTAGGGATATGATAAACACAGTTTGGTTGGAATAAAGGGTATTTTAATGGTGGCGAGTTAATTATCATGATCAAATACATGCACTATACACCGTTGCTAAGCCAAGACTCGACTCAATCTTAAGCTAAAAACAAAATAACAAAAACTTAAAAGAAACATAAAAGGAAACGGGATGGTAGTCCGTATGTTTTTTCTACTTTTCGTTTTCTAATTGTTTTGTATTTTTCTTGATTTTTTTTAATACACTCTTGCCCTACCATCCAAAATAATACATCATAGGGGCCTCGGTTCTCCCCTTACACTTGAATTTTTACATAACTTTACAATTACTATTTTAATGACTCGAATTAAGATAATCGAAAGACTTGGAGTACTTTTAAAATATTTAGCACATATGGGGGTAATAATGTTGTTCTTCCCCATTACTTCATTACACTAGTACTTTACCCATGAGTCCCAATCGTCCCAAAACAATATGTACAAGGATATGACTCGAGTTAGCAACCATGTAATCGACTAGATAATTAACGAAGGGATTAACAAATGTTGTCACAATAATGCACCAAAGGTGAGTGCATACAAGGTAGGCTAAGGCGATTTGGGTGTACATTTAAGTGGGGTGTAACAAATTCTCACTTTGAGTAAGATGCTCAATGGTCGAAACGAAGAGATAGGCTTTGATCACATTTACTCGAATTAGGGCTTAAATGACCCCCTAAAACGGGTACACTTTTCGTCTCATCAATGAATTATGTTTCAAAGGGGTGTTTGGGCTAATGTGTAACTATACCCATTTTGGGTTGTAAACGGGTCAAACGGTTATGGAAACGATGTATTATATTATGTTAATGATTTCTAGAAAGTTTTGTTAAGTGTCGAGTCTCGGGAATTGATTTTCCGGAATTAGAGCTACTATAGTTTTCTTTGTAAAAATCTGCAGCAGGCATATGGCCATACGAAATTTCAGCATATGGGCATATGGCTGCCTCAGAGATTTTGTATAAGGGTATATGACCAGCATATGGCCATATGGTATTTTCAGCATATGGTCATATGCTTGCTTCAGAAAGTTTATTAAAGGCATATGGGTTGAATATGGTCATATGATATTGTAGAACACTAGATAACATCACAAACACACTCACACATGTGGTTATGGTTCGTTAGACATAAGAAAGAAAAGAAAGAAATGTAGAGAGAGAAAGAGATGAAGCCTTAGAGAGAAAACCAAAAAAAAGAAAAGAAAATGAGATTATGAGAAGGCTTACCCTCTCCAAGGAAGGAGAGGGTATTTATATGTACATGGGTTTTGCCACTTGGGCTGCAGATCAGGTATACAGTGGGTAAAGACCCGTCCTTCTTCCGCGAACTAATCTACTTCTAAACTACGTTTAACTAACTATTGTAACTACTACGAGCTAAACAATGCTTAATCATATCTGGGGTGACCGAATCTTTCTTATACAAAAAGCGTATTCCTAACAATCTCCCCCTAAGGGAGGTCACCCCTGGAAATATTCACCCCTGGAAATATTCTTGACTTCTTGCATTGAGATCTTTGTAGATTCTTTTGTAGCTCGTAGTTGTTGATTCTTCATGGATAAATGACTCAAGATGACTTCCTTGATGTATATGATGATCTTTTGACTTTGCTCTTCGCTCTTCATCCATATAATTAGCTTCAAGTCATCTTTGAGTGTATGTGTCTCTTTGTGATGTTGTGATTGTCTTTGTGATGTCATGCTTACACTTTTCTGGATCATGATCTTCTGCATCAGAGTTGTGGAAGCATAGTCGAAGCCCATTCTTTGATCATGATATCTTGAGTTATGATGTTGAAGTGTAAGCATGAGATGATGAATCTGCATCTTTTCAGCAATCGGCATCAATCGTTAACTTCTTTGTCTTTGGTATGATTACGCCTTTCCAACATGCCCATACATCTTTGTTGAGTAGATCTTCACGGTTGAAAGGTTCTGACGACTCCTTGTAGATGTTGGTATGAGCATGTGGAACTAGAGTGATGATGGTGATCATGGTAAGTATGGTATGTTGAGCTGCACAAAACTTGGTTAGTAATAAACATACCGACACTTACAAGTTCGGATTTCGAGATCGTCAACAGCATAGTGTGAAGACTTTCTCTAATCCTTACCAAGGCCGTTCCTAATCGGATGCCCCCGAAAGGGCTTTCACTGACATACCAAAGTACACCAACGATTAGGTGAGTCGCTAGAGATCACCGCACGACTGTAGACCTTTTGGAACACCACCGTACACACTAAGCGTAACCCACAAGTGATTACCGAAGTGACCTGCTGTCAGGGCTGTTTGATGTTGACCCTGGCAGGAATTTCCACTCAATCATTGGGAAATACATGAGTATATTCCCTCATAAGTGTTCTTGGCAGATTGCTAAGATCTGCGTAGGACTCAAAATATTACAACTGGTGTCCTTAATGTTGAACCACCAGTGTATAAATATCAAGTGTACCTATGAGATCTTTTGATGCATCTCTTGTGTAACGCCCCAACCCGACAAGGGTAGAAGTGCTACATTACGGTGACATATCAAAGCATATACAGACATACAACATAAGTAATACAAAAGAATTCCAGATGTTACAAAGGAAAAATAATCTGAAATACAAGGTTACAAAAGAGAATAACAATGAAATGCTAAGTCTGAAATATAAATCTCTTCTAGTCATCTCTAATCCAGAATATAGCTATCAAGGTGAAGTCCACTAATATCTTATGCACTCTTCACTCATATCCCAGCTTCCCACTAAAACCTGCCGCGTAAGAAAGAAAACGCAGCTGAGCTTAAAAAGCCCAGTGAACAGATATAACAACAAAGTAATAAAGAAACAGAATGAATACTGAATAAGGTATAAAGGAAATAACAGAATGAAATCAAAGGTAAGTATGAAATAGTAAGAGGTAAGGTAAGGGTTAGTCATCCACTACGAGCCCAGAAACAGATATAATAATGCCTTCATCATAATCATAATCATAGTCATAGTCATAATAAGGGGAGGCCTCAGAATATTAGATGTAAACAGAGGGGTGACCTCAATGGGTTGTGAAGGACGTGTATTGCACACACAGCCACATTCACCAGATACAGATAACTGATAACAGAAACAGATCTAGGATGCATCCATACGGCCCCACAGAAATAATATTGGCCATAATAAACAGATAATTGAGCTCATAACAGATAACAGATAAGGGGACGTGGCAGAATATCACTCCACTGCCCTGGAGT
Organism: Artemisia annua; assembly: GCA_014162995.1. Taxonomy (NCBI): domain Eukaryota; kingdom Viridiplantae; phylum Streptophyta; class Magnoliopsida; order Asterales; family Asteraceae; genus Artemisia; species Artemisia annua. The sequence continues at coordinate 32,730 of LBNU01000586.1, forward strand.
CATGCCAGGGGTGCATCCCTGACACGGACATAGAACCCCCATGCCTAGTGAGATAAATTTGGCTCGGGTGTCAAACTAGAATAGGTCAAACGAAATAGGTCAAACAGAATAGGTCAACAAAATGTCATAAAATGACACAGATCATAAGTCATCATAATCAGATCATATCAGAAGTTCATATCATATAGTCATATCAAAAGGTCCAAATCAGAAGGTTCAAAATCAAAAAGTTCAGATAGCAAAGGTTCATAACAGAAAAGGTTCAGAAAATAAAATGGGGTTTCATAGCAATGGCATAGGGAATCCTAAACAAAGGAAAATATCAGAAGAAATATAGCAAGGTTCATATCAATGGTTCAAGGTTTACAAGTGTGAAAGTTTTTATAAGAAAACAGATTTAGAGGTTTTTCATTTCATTTAAAAATATGATTTTCATAAAGGTAATTCTCTAAAATGATTTTAACATGAGTTATTTAAATTTCCTTTTGAAACAAGTCTGATATCGTGTTTAAAGAAATCATTTCCACATGGTTTGTCTCATATCATCAAGTTATATTTTCAATGGTTTTCATACAAAACATCATGTTAATGAACCAGAGACATCAGAAGAACCAAGATCAGAGATCAGAGTAGGGGTAGAGAAAACAGATCATGAGTCATGAGAAACCTTACTGAAAGGTCAGAATATCAGTACCTTAAACCGCCAATGAAACCATAACACAAGAATAGGAAGTCACTTCTTCTTCAACGCATCTACACGAATTAATGATCGGCTTATTATTAACTTGTTTTAAATCAGATTTCTCACTTTAATCGGTTTTCCATTTTTAGTAATTGTCCAAATTTAGTAAGTTTCCCAAATTAGTGACTTAATATTTTTAAAGGTATAATTGACAATTAATAACATTTAAGGGTTAAAATGACATTTATGATAGCGTAGGGTAAATTATGACAACTTATAATAGATCAGGGTTTAAAGTGTCGATATGACAAAGTTTAAGGTCAAAATATAAATTATCAAAATTAAATATTAAAAGTCAAATAAGATTATTTTAAAGTCTATTTTATACATTTATTTTAAGATAATAATTTCAGACCCCATCGTTATAATTTTATATAATTTATTAATGAACCCACGATATTAATATTTATGCCACGGCGACCCAAAATTTTATGACCCGACATCGATTCACTTCACTCATATACACACGACCTATATTTATATATATGACACGTCAAGATGTTACAAAGGAAAAATAATCTGAAATACAAGGTTACAAAAGAGAATAACAATGAAATGCTAAGTCTGAAATATAAATCTCTTCTAGTCATCTCTAATCCAGAATATAGCTATCAAGGTGAAGTCTACTAATATCTTATGCACTCTTCACTCATATCCCAGCTTCCCACTAAAACCTGCCGCGTAAGAAAGAAAACGCAGCTGAGCTTAAAAAGGCCAATGAACAGATATAACAACAAAGTAATAAAGAAACAGAATGAATACTGAATAAGGTATAAAGGAAATAACAGAATGAAATCAAAGGTAAGTATGAAATAATAGTAAGAGGTAAGGTAAGGGTTAGTCATCCACTACGAGCCCAGAAACAGATATAATAATGCCTTCATCATAATCATAATCATAGTCATAGTCATAATAAGAGGAGGCCTCAGAATATTAGATGTAAACAGAGGGGTGACCTCAATGGGTTGTGAAGGACGTGTATTGCACACACAGCCAAATTCACCAGATACAGATAACAGATAACAGAAACAGATCTAGGATGCATCCATACGCCCCCACAGAAATAATATTGGCCATAATAAACAGATAATTGAGCTCATAACAGATAACAGATAAGGGGACGTGGCAGAACATCACTCCACTGCCCTGGAGTCATGCCAGGGGTGCATCCCTGACACGGACATGGAACCCCCATGCCTAGTGAGATAAATTTGGCTCGGGTGTCAAACTAGAATAGGTCAAACGAAATAGGTCAAACAGAATAGGTCAACAAAATGTCATAAAATGACACAGATCATAAGTCATCATAATCAGATCATATCAGAAGTTCATATCATATAGTCATATCAAAAGGTCCAAATCAGAAGGTTCAAAATCAGAAAGTTCAGATAGCAAAGGTTCATAACAGAAAAGGTTCAGAAAATAAAATGGGGTTTCATAGCAATGGCATAGGGAATCCTAAACAAAGGAAAATATCAGAAGAAAGATAGCAAGGTTCATATCAATGGTTCAAGGTTTACAAGTGTGAAAGTTTTTATAAGAATACAGATTTAGAGGTTTTTCATTTCATTTAAAAATATGATTTTCATAAAGGTAATTCTCTAAAATGATTTTAACATGAGTTATTTAAATTTCCTTTTGAAATAAGTCTGATATCGTGTTTAAAGAAATCATTTCCACATGGTTTGTCTCATATCATCAAGTTATATTTTCAATGGTTTTCATACAAAACATCATGTTAATGAACCAGAGACATCAGAAGAACCAAGATCAGAGATCAGAGTAGGGGTAGAGAAAACAGATCATGAGTCATAAGAAACCTTACTGAAAGGTCAGAATATCAGTACCTTAAACCGCCAATGAAACCATAACACAAGAATAGGAAGTCACTTCTTCTTCAACGCATCTACACGAATTAATGATCGGCTTATTATTAACTTGTTTTAAATCAGATTTCTCACTTTAATCGGTTTTCCATTTTTAGTAACTGTCCAAATTTAGTAAGTTTCCCAAATTAGTGACTTAATATTTTTAAAGGTATAATTGACAATTAATAACATTTAAGGGTTAAAATGACATTTATGATAGCGTAGGGTAAATTATGACAACTTATAATATATCAGGGTTTAAAGTGTCGATATGACAAAGTTTAAGGTCAAAATATAAATTATCAAAATTAAATATTAAAAGTCAAATAAGATTATTTTAAAGTCTATTTTATACATTTATTTTAAGATAATAATTTCAGACCCCATCGTTATAATTTTATATAATTTATTAATGAACCAACGATATTAATATTTATGCCACGGCGACCCAAAATTTTATGACCCGACATCGATTCACTTCACTCATATACACACGACCTATATTTATATATATGACACGTACGCATATACCCTTGACACGAATATAAAACATACATTTACTCACATATTCTCGAACGCACACACCCTTTATTGACGCATAACAAACATGCATGTTCACCTTCATTTTAACTTGTATTTTCAAATACGTGATGACAAATCCTGGTGACCAAGACCAAATCGTAATCTTTTCATTTTTCAAATTGAAATTCAACATGAAACCAGATGCATGCAAATCTCTTCTTTTTTTTTCTTCGTATGTCTTTAATATAGAAACGTAGCCGAAATCGAATCGCACCATTTTATATTATTCTGTGATGCATGAAAACCATAATAATTTGATAACAACGAACTGAAAGGCGAAACGAAAAATAAATACCAAGACCCTTTATTTAGTTACAAAATTTTGAATGTTCCATTTCATACGTAGCAACTTAACAGTCTAAAGACCTATTCGACCACTCTATCATTGGTTTATTTCATATTCCAAATCTTAGTCGCATACTAGAGATAAAAAGGGTGTTTAAAAATCAGACAATCGCATCATGAGAACCGAAAGAAAACAGAAACATGGATTGTCAAGTTGCTATTTTATGTAATATACTATATGATTTCATGCGAGGTCGATTCGAAAAGCATCACTACAACAATTACCCCTTTCCCCAACGAAATTTTCCCCGGCGACATTTGTCGCTGGGGTATCCTCACTAAACGACAAAAATAGATCCTACGTGGCATAAATTCTCGTAGAAAAGTCAAATAAATTGTTGTGTACTTTTCCCCGGCGACCTGTCGCCGGGGATAAAGCCGTTATGTTTTGACCAAATATTTCTTCGTAAAACGTTGCGGGAATTTTTCCCGCTCAGGTTTCCCCAGCGACATGTCGCTTGGGATTCCTTTGTTTAATTAAGAAATTGTAATTAGTGTTAATGCCTCTTATGGTGACGTGGACAACAGTTTCCCCAGCGACATGTCGCCGGGGATAACGTTTTGGGCTTTAAGTTTCGCAATTGGGCTTTCGTTTTGGGCTTTCTTATTAAAGAAACTGCAGGCCTTTTTTATTGGACATTTTCCCCGGCGACATGTCGCCGGGGATTCCCTTTGACTTCGTTGACTTTCATCTCTGCATGCATCACTTTTTTTTTTTTTTTCTTTTTTTTTTAGTTTTTAGAACAGGTAGATCATAACCATGCTTAGCTTTCATTATTAATTGTGACAGTTTGTCTATTTTATGTACGTATGTTTCATGCGACATATATACGATGTAAAGACCCGCATGCTAGCTGATTTAATAACACAAGGCACGACTGCAAATGAAAGTATTCGAAGAGGGATTTAATAAGGTCGAAAAGGGTACCTTTGTGGCGTCTAACAAGAAGAAGATGATGACACAAAGTCGAATACCAAGCATTAGCCCGAGACAAGACCAAAACTTTCGAGCAAAAGAATAAACCCACGACTACAACCCACAACCGGAACGAGCAAGAATCAAACCCCTTCGAATCAGCAACAACCCATGAACAAAGGACCTTGTCGAAACAGGAAAAACACACTAGCCAGCACACCTTCGTTTTCGTTTAAGATGCCGCGTCTGAAACTCCTTGCGTGCACCACCTTGAGACACCAACAAATGGATCACCAACACCTTCTTGAGGCTTTAATGGATCGAATAGGGAAGGGGCAATTAGTAGCCATCGTTTTCTTCTCTTTAGGGTTTCGGGTGTGTGAAAAGTTTGTGATATATTGTGTGTGAATAAAACCATATAATAGGGAGGAGAATATGGGAAACACGTTTTTCTATTTTAGGGATGAATGATATTCGGTTTTGTGATTGATACAAAGAGATAAATGTGTATCTTTTGTCTTTACCAGTACTTATCCCTTTTTATTTACCTTTGACCAAAAATTGGGAACTTAGACACCATATGTGTCGTTTTTCTTAGCATAGGTTTAGGAAACCATGTTTTGAAACATTTATTTTATAAGGTAAAGTTTAATTTGTGTAATTAATTCGGCAACTTAGGTATTTTAATTACTTTAGGTTGGGTTCAAATAATATTCAATATATGATCATATATGTTCTTTAAAAATTCAAAATTTTGAGGGGTAAAATGGTCATTTCAGATTGTAGGATTTTTAGGGTTTTACATCTTGGCTCTAGACTCGATAAGTGCACATTTGGTTATCCTATTCGGAGACTAGGGAGGGGTCTCCTGTTTCAATATCAACTCGCTCTAAGAGACGAGTCGATAGTTTACATCGGTTCCCCGTGAGAATGAAACAAGCTCTTTTGAGAGAACTTGAGTGGCTGAAGGTTTAGTGCAGTGCGTCACTGGGTCCATGACGTCTTTATCTTCAATACCGATGTTACCTTGGTAACAATCAGTAGCATATGAATTGAACCCGGTTTCTGCCCTAAGGTTGAATAATTGGAGGGCTATTTTTTTTACCCTTTCTCATTTCATTTCTTTTTAATTCTTCAGCCCCTTCAGTGCTTACCGAGACTTCATCACTAGAACCTTGTTGGGTTTGTTCCAGTCCTAGCTCAGTCTCAGTCGACACTTTTCCCTTTCTCACTTTTCTCCTTTTTTCAATCATTCCTAAGGACTTCTAATCTATCTATTGGATTGTCCCTGGGAAGATCCCTCTGGTTCTGGTGGATCATGGGAACATATACCTAACTTTACCATCCTTATAACTCCATGCATTTAAAGTAAAGTGGTCGGTCTTTTGGTATCTTTCCACAATCGCCATATAACCAAATCATTGAAAATTATCTCAAAGTGTTTATGATAAGGAAACATATTTTGTTAACACTTTGAGAGTTTTATCATTTTTTCAAATGCTCCCCCTTAACATGTGCTCATAGGAGGTAGAAAGAAATTTGCACATGTCGGGGTGAGTTGCACTTTTTGAATTGATCTACTCTTAATAGACATGTACCCTTGGGACACGTTTACGTTGCTTAGTTAAAGAGATCCATTATCAGCTTTTAGGTGATAACTAGCCCTAATAACTAACTTGAAGTTGTTAACATTCCTTAAAAAGGAAGTTAGACCCGTCAAAGTACACACTACACGGATGTTATCCCTGAACAAAATATTGTTGTCACAATAATAATCTACTATTTGAATACGGCAAATGAGGAACCTCTATACACTAGAAGCAGAGTTTTGACAACTTTTACTCGGTTATGACTAAATTCGCTAGTAGAGTAGCTTTTTTTTTTCCAGCTCCTTTTGCATGTTTAACATAAAACTATTGAGATATCTAATGAAGAAAAGTGAACAAAACTGGATCAAAAATGACTTATCATCCATACTAAATCCAAAGACCATGAACTGAACTCATTAAATGGAAATACATGTGATTCTTAACTATTAAACATGCCCAATAACATGTTACAACAACACTAACAATACATTAAGAAAATCATGCGCTCGTCAATCTCTCTACAAACTGTCCTTCGTGGTTGGTACTTTCAAGTCTTCGGGTTCCTTCTCATTGACAGCAGTTGCATCCGGAGACTCTGCTATCGTATCAGGTTCTTTTTTCAACTCTGTTTCAAATTCTTTTGCTGCCTGCATATTTTTAATCAAATAAGTACTACGGAGTAAATAAACTACAATGAAGATGCAAACTCACAACTATAGAGTTAAGTCCGAGATAAGCGTTCCCAAAAAAAGTTCGTCCCAATTAAGGGCTGGTTGTTCAAGCTGAACACTTGAATCTCGAGTCAAGTCTCAAGATTCACTTAAACAGTAATAAGAACATCTTGTTTGATAAGTAATTGATTTTATGATTGTAACCTAGTGTGACGTTTTTAGCTTGTGTGTAATGGTCTGTTAATTGTTAGGTAAAAAATGAATCTAGAAACAAATTCGACAAATTCAAAGGCACAAATACTAGTACATACACTGTATTCTATTTCTACCAATCTCCATAAACTAACCGATCTAAGACAAATCCTAATCCTAAACCGACTCAAACGCAAAACAGAATAAACTGATATTACCAAAAAAAACATTAGGAGTCCTAGTCACATATTCCAAGATTGTCTTCTCATGAATAACCAATGAACCAACCAAATTATAACCTAATCTCCAAGTAAATAAATAAGAATGCTCTTTTTAGTTCCTGAGCGTAGTGAGATAGTGAGTGTTCAGAGTGGTTTTTTATTTTTTATTTATTTTAGCCTTGTTCCTGTAGCTCAAAGTCATATCTTTGACTCACATTTTAAGAATCTTGACCACTCACATTATGCAGAAAGAAACAAATTTTAAACTTTCTATTATAAACTGTACCAAATAAAGAAGTTGCCATTCTAAATTTTCCGCAAACGTCTAATAGACCAAATGGTAACAGAGTAGCCAAATTTTGTGATGTTGAACAATCTACAATTCAACTCGTTAAGTAAACTACGTGAATCTTATTAGCAGTAGCAAGTCCTTCTTTAATTAGTCATGGCATTGGCCAATCACGCTTGTATCTAAAAATACATTCTACCTCATATTACAATCCTTTTGTCTTTTTGAATTTAAAGGGTGTTTGGCATTTCTTATATTATTTTTTAGCAGGAAAGCAGTTTGGAATATTGAATAAGTAGGCTGGCACATGCTTATTTAAATGTGCTTATTTGTGATGAAACAAAAATTACATTTTTACCCCCAAATGTAACCTAAAATCCTTTGCAAGAGATATGCAAGTCTCTAACGTTTTTCTCTTTAGTCATCATATTAAATTAATAAATAAATAAAAAAGCATGAATTGAGCAAACTCGAATTCTATTAGCTAAACTGCTTAGTACTAAGCTGCTTGCTTATAAGAACACAAGGTATGGCAATGTGGTGTCGGTGTGCGGATGTAGTGTTGCTTTTCGGTGTGATGGCAATGATGATGCATTGTTCTGCTAGGATAAGGAAATAGACTAATAATAAAAAACAATCACGAACACCCTCTTACTATGAACTTATTGGTACAAAATGATTAATGGTACTATTATATATCACAATAACTAAGGCTAAATAAAACCACTCTAGGTACACATATTGGGATGACATAGAAAGGGTTGTAAACGGTCAACCAGATACCCCGCTTAGGCCGTGTACATTTGAGTCAAAAGGTGAAGCCTACCGGTTAACATGAACATGGAAAACCTCAACCGTTTTAAGCAAGTGTTTGTTTAAGCTTATAAGTGGGCTTACGGGCTTATTTGATTCCGGCTTATATTTAATAAGCCTCAATCTTGTGGCTTATTTCGAGACTTATTGGCTTATACAGGCATGTTATATCATAACAAGCTTATATATACCCCCACAAGTCTCAAAATAAGCTACAAAATTAAGGCTTATGAATATAATCCGAAAGCAAATAAGCCCATAAGCCCGCATATAAGCTTAAACAAGCACCCCCTAAATAAGGGGGAAAAAAAGTCAATAGTTGATCATCAAATTGTATGCTAACTGAGAAAGATATGAAAATAAAGGGTTGACCTGCTGGAAGCTTTTGACAGTTTTGCCAATACTCCGGCCAACTTCAGGGAGCTTCTTAGGACCAAAAACAAGAACAGCAACTCCAGCAATAACAGCAAGCTCAGGGACACCAAGACCAAACAAACAATTACAAGAAAACCCTTTACTATTTTTCTTGAGTTGACTAGATTTTTGGGTTTTAATGGTTAAGGGTTTGAAGGAGGAAGTGTTGAAGAAAGATGAATTGGAAGATGAAAAAGAAAAGGCTTTTTTTGTTGTTGGGATGGAAATGGATGGTAAACTCAGTGTTGCTGCTGCGGCGGTGGACATCGCCATTTCTGTTATCCAAGGAAGGAGGTGATTGGATAAATGAATAAGAGGCAACAGATATTTTAAAGCATGTGGATTGGTTTTTATAACTTGTTTGGACATATTGTGAATCATTACTTCAAATAACATAATCTTGTTTACGCTCGCTGGCTCAAACGAGTTTTGTATGTAAAGTTTAGGTTTGAACTCGATCAATAAACGGGCTGCAACTTAGGCTCGAGCTCGGGCTTGAGCTCATTTAGGCTCGGCTCATTCGAGATTTTTATCGATCCGATCTCGAGCTTTTCACGAATGGCTCGGCTCATTTTATCCTTAATTGTGATGTTACTTTTTGGATTTTGGCGTTTTCCATTGGAATCTTTTTCTTATCATTTGTTAGGGGGTGTTTGGTTTGTACATATGAACCAAATCGGTATCGGTTTAGTAATAGAATGGAATCGAAATGCATGTCATAAATTACAAAAAACTGTTCGGATTGTATATCTGGTTTGAGGTAAGTTATCATTATAAGAGCGTTAGGTACAGATGGTGCCGTGAAAAAAGGTGATGCCACCTCAACACCTTTTTCCAATGGCACCAGATTTCTCTATGGCACCAAAACACCCTTCTCTAGGTATAACGCCACTTTTTTTGGTGCCTTTGATATTTTTTTTTCCAAACAATATATATAACTAATAATTTCATTAAAAAAATAAAAAAATAATAATAATAAAAAACATTACATAAACTAAAAAAACATTACATAAAATAATAATAATAATAATAATAATAATAATAATAATAATAATAATAATAATAATAAAAACAACAACAACAACAACAACAATAATAAAAGGTAAGTGTTTCAAACCGGAATAAAAACTTAAGGATGTTGCTGTTCTTTAGCTTTTTTACCTTTGTTGTAATTATGTAATACATAAAACTTAGGAATGTGATAAATGTGTAAATACGCATCATTCATTTAAACTGTAAAACAACTGAAAACACACAAATATGCCCAATAATAAAGTTTGCAGAAATGGCAAAATCAGTCTCTCGGCTTTCAAGAATTATTAGAATTGGTCTCTGGAAGATTTATTTTGAAGAAAAGTCAACATCAGTCCCCCAGGAATCAAGGAATGACATTTCTGACCCTTGGATTGCATTTTCAAGCATTTGGCAGAAATGGCCCCTCAAGTTTAAAAAACTACAGAACTAGTCCCTGGAAGTTTATTTTTGAAGAAATTACATCTAAAGTCCTTGGGGAATCAAAAGCTGTTAATATTGGTCCTTGGAGTATGATTTTCAAGAATTTGCAGAAATGGTCCCTCAAGTTTCAAAATTGGCAAATTTAGTCCATGGATATTTTATTTTGGAAAATAAACCTCATAAGCCCTTGGATAATTGAAATATGGCAAGAAAGGCCCTTGTAGTAATTTTGGAAGTTGGCAAGATCAGTCCCTCAAAAATCAGAAGTTACAAATTAGGTCCTTGTGATTTATAAGCTTAAACACCAAACGGACCCTTGTTATTATCCCAACTGTTGGGAATTATTTGTAACAGACTTAAAAGTCTGAATAGTCTAGTTAAGTCGGGTAGATAGTTAAGTCTGCCAGTACAAAGTTAAGTCTGGCCAGCATTAATTAAGTTTGTTTATGTTAGTTCAGTTAATTCTGTTTTGCTGAACAAGTTAGATATCTTAGGAGATATTATAGGAAAGGATATGCACACGGTTAGATATCTTAGGAGAAGATATGCATGCATCCTTTCACACGTTTGTAGAATTAGGGTTTCCTTATAATATAAAAGGAACCCTACGGCATTGTGCTCAATGCCAAGTTTTCAAGAAATTCATAGAATACAAAGTTAGTAATTCTCTATGTTGTTCTTACTGCTTGTGATAACATTCCGCATTAACATCAAGTATACAATTGTTTAGAGTTTCTCATATAGATAGTTTGGATTTATCCAAGGTGTCTATTGTCTTACAAATGATGCTAAGATCCAAATCTTTGGACCTACAAGTTGTATCAGAGCCTCGCTGAGGGACTCTGAGTAAGAAGAAACACAGATCCACACACTATAACCACTCAAACACTCAACAAAAATTCCAAAAAGATGTCTAAACCTGTTGATGAATTCTCTAGTCGTAACAGTGATTTTGAGGCTGAAGAATCAAACCATGAAGATGCTGTCTCTGACAATGAGAAGTCAAAACACCAACAGCAGCTTGTGCCTTTGGCCAATATCAAACTTCCAATTCTTAAGAAGGAAGAGTATGATATATGGGCTATGAAGATGGAACATTATCTGGAATACATGGATAATGATGTGTGGAAAGTTATACAGAATGGAAACTCAAAGAAAAGGATCTCCGTAGGCAAGGATGGTATTGTTAAAGTGCTTCCACCAGTCACTGCTGCAGAAATACATGCTGTAGAGAAAGAAAGGAAAGCTAGGACCATTCTTCTGATGGCCATTCCAAAAGAACACCTAAGAAGGTTCCATGGGATGGATGATGCCAAAGAGATCTGGGAAGCAATTCGAATCAGATTTGGGGGGAATGCCAACTCCAAGAAGATGCCGAAGGCCATACTCCAACAGCAATTTGAGGCATTCACAGTGAGCAGTTCTGAAGTGCTTGGAAAAGGCTATGAAAGGTTCCAACACCTACTCTCTCAACTAGAAGCTCATGGTTCTCCTATATCTACTGAAGATGCAAACCGTAAGTTTCTCAGATCTATGCCTCAAGAATGGATCAATGTGACTATGAGCATGAGGCTAAAAGAAGGTGTTGATGACTGGTCAATTGATGATTTGTTCAACAATCTTAGGGTTTTTGACAAGATGTCAAAGGAAGCTCAAAATCATCATCCAGTGCAGCCAATGTTGCCTTTGTTGGACAAGGCAAGACCAGTACTAACAGAGTTAGTTCTGGCAGTTTTAATCCTGGAAGTTATGCTTCTTCTTCTAACAACAAGGAAAGAGATAATCCTGCTGGCTTTGCTAATGAAGTTCTCTACTCTCTTTTTGCAAAGAGATCTGATGAAAGAGATCTCATACATGATGATCTTGATCAGATTGATGATGTTGATATTGAAGAAATAGATATCAACTGGCAACTGGCCATGATTGCACTCAGGATGAAGAGGTTCTTCAAGAAGACTGGAAGGAACATTAAATATAATGGAAAACATAAAAAAGCGGACGAAAACATAAAAAAACCGACGAAAACGTAAAAAACCGACGAAAACGTAAAAAAACTGACAAAAGGTAAAAAAATCCGACGAAAACATAAAAAAACTAACAAAACGTTAAAAAACTGACAAAAACATAAAAACCCGGACGAAAACGTGAAAACCCGGACGAAAACGTAAAAAATCGGACGAAAACGCGAAAAAAACGGACGAAAACGCGAAAAAACGGACAAAAACACGAAAAACCGGACGAAAACGTAAAAAAACTGACGAAGACGTAAAAAAACCGACGAAAACGTAAAAAAACCGACGAAACGTAAAAAAAAGACAAAAACGTAAAAATGTGTGTATAAAAAACGTGTGTATAAAAACGTATATAAAAATGTCTGTATAAAGACGTGTGTATAAAAACGTGTGTAAATGTGTGTTTATAAAAACGTGTGTAAAACCGTGCATAAAAATGTGTGTATAAAAAACGTGTGTATAAAAACGTGCATAAAAACGTGTATACAAATGTATGTATGAAAATCCGTATAAGACATGCATAAAAACGTGTATAAAAAATGTGTGTATAAAAGCGTGTATAAAAATGTGTGCAAAAACATGTAAAAAACGTACATAAATTTTAAAAATAATAAAAGTCATCTAACTTATTACTTTTTGTCATTGTATATAGCCATGATAAACGATCGTTACTCTAAAGGACTAACGGTGCAATGATAAACCTAACGACCGTTAGGTTAACCTGCTCCAGCAGGTGAATCAAGTCACCGCTACACACAATGGACGAATTTAGCAAGTTTAGTGACACATTGGGAAAAAAAAAGAGAAAGCTACATACAATGGGAAAAAGTGGCAAGTTGCATACATTTTCAGGTAATTTGCCCTTTGTAAACTGCCACAAAGTTGCAATTCACGCGCGTCTGACGGCGTCAACTTTGAATGTGACGCCGTCACCCCGTCTGCACAGCAATAATAACCTTATTTTCCATCACTTTCATCACAAACCCCACAAACCATATCCACTCCAACCCCACCTACGAATCTTCAAGGTCCAATTCACCAACTTCCGTTGCTAATCTCCGCGTGGTAAGTGATTTTTATTCATTCTTTTCGTTTCAATTACTCATAGGATCCTTCAATTTCGAAAACCCCCAAATTGTGAAACCCTAGGATTGATGCATGCCTAAAACTCATAATGCCCTTTAATTAGTGTTGTTTAGCAATGATTAAAGCATTAGATAATTGGCAATCAAATGGGTTTATTCACTAATTCGGTGGCCACGAATTTGAACCACAACCTATGATCCATTCACCCACTTTGCTGTAAAAAGGGGCGTTTGGTTTATAAACTTGAAGTTTGAATATGGATTTTTCCCTCGTAATTTTGGATTTGAATGAAGTTGAACCTGACGGCGTCACCTCTAAAGGGTGGCGGCGTCAGATGTGTCTGATGCTCAGCCAACTCCTTGGTTCACTTTTTGATCCTCTTCGTTCCTTTTTGTTTTCTTTCCAGGAAATGTATAAGCGTCAACGACCTAGCAGAGGGAGTTCCTCTAGATCCTAACAAGAGAACTATGGCGACAGGGTCCTTAGTTGGGGGGTCTTCGAAAACAATGCTGCCACGACCAAATACACCCAATTGCTACAGCATAAAGTTGAAAGTGGGGCCGTGGTAGATTGGAACTTTTTGAGAAATGAAGGTCTTGAGCAAACCTTTCTCCAAAGCTTTCAAATTGATGAGTTCACCAGCCCTCAGTGGGAAAACCTGTTTCGAATTCAAGAGCCGGTATATGACGCATTGGTACGTGAATTCTTTGCCACTCTTCACTTTGACATGGCCGAAGCAAGGACCGATGTGGCTAGAACCACAATCTATTTTAGGCTGGGTGGTGAGCTTAGAACATGCTCGGTTACAGAGTTTGGTTGGAGACTAGGGTTATACAGTCAGCATGAAGCCACTCAAGCAGGGTTTATGACTAGGTTGTTGCATGGTGTGACAATGAGAAATGATTTTAGATGTTCTATGTTCTGGCCGACTATTGGAAATGGTGTGTACACCTCGACTACTATGGCCTCTCGAATCAGGGAACCTAGGGTTAGGTTGGCCCATAGATGTCTCGCCTACAGTTTGTCAGGGCGCCACAGCTCTCACCACCGCGTCACTGCTGCAGACCTCTTCTACTTGTACACCATTTACTCTGATGATGTTTACTGCAACATCCCATTTTGGGTGGCTAGCTTTCTTAATGGTGGAGTTGGGGAAAAGGAAGGAGATAGGATTTATGGTGGGATGTTTGTCACCCGACTGGCCCGATCCTATGGAGTCCTCAGGCCCGAGATTATGAGGTACTTGAGCGGTGGTAATGCATGTAGGACAGTGAAGGTTAGATCCTTGAAGCAGATGGAGGTTGTTATGGAGATAGATGAATGGACCTTTATATGGTTTGATCAAGACGGAGCTGGGAATGTTGGTGGTGGAGATGATGAGGAAGAAGAGCAGCAGCAGCAGCAGCATGGGGGTTATGAGGCTGGTACGGCAGATTACTACCGGCACATGAACACGGAGGATTGGCAGGCTCACCATGGGGCATGGATAGGCCAGGTGGACGCATGGAGAACCCAGACAGACCAGAGGTTTGATTGGGTTTATGATCACACTATCCGACAGATGCAGCATCTGTCTACCCGAGATCAGATCCAGCCCCATCTGCAGATTGACCCCTTTCCTGGCCGTGAGCAGGATTACCCACCATACGGGTACTATGGACATCTCCCTCATGGCTATGATTACTGTCAAGGGCCCCCACCTTATTGATTGTTTATGATCTTCTCTGATGTACTTGGAACTAATTATCTTTGATGTTTCATTATTTTGACGTTATGGTTTGTAATAGTTTAGGTCTTGGCCTCTGTTGGCCTTTGAACACTTGTGACATTTGTTCTTCTTTGCATGTTGGATTTATGTTATCTAGGTTGTTTATGTTGAAGCTTTGTTTGCTAAGCTTAGTTAGCTTTGTTTTGTTTGCTTTGTTTATTTGTTTGATTTTATTTGCTTTCGTATGTATGTTTTATTTTTATTGATATTGATTCATGCTTCAAACTAAATTGTGAAAATGCTTTATTTTGTTTTTAACTTCGTCTTAACTACATATAAAGGTATTTTGCAAAAGATAAGTGTAAGGGAAATCCAAATCGGTTTATAAGAACAAATGAACATGAATCATAACAATATTAAATTGACATACATATTAGTAATTGTTTGAGTCAAATGCTTGTATCGAGTCATAATGATATTTTGCAGGATTTCCAGGAATTAAGAATTGAGTTTTTCCAGAAACTTTCTGGAAACTTAACATGAACAACTGTCAGATCATTTCTGACGGCGTCAAACTCCAGGCTGACGGTGTCAGGCTCAGTTTTCTGGAATTTTTGAAAGTTTTGTTTTTCTTCCGGAACCATAAAATGCTTTATAAAATCTCTAACTTATAAACTCTAGGAATCTGCAAAATATTCATTCCACAAGCATTATACCCTTATACAGATTTATCCCGCCGATGTTATGCAGGTTTTCGTGTTTGTTTTCTCAGGTTTAACAGGTTATTTTGGACAAGAAGATGATTTATATTTCGGAAGGGAAGCTTTGAGCGTTCATTTTCTTGGAAGAAGATCTAACCATATTACCACTTTATCCACCGAGCGAATCAGGGGAGTATTTGATCTCATTCTTTTACCTTATTTACTTTTACATCTTATTATTTGAACATTGGGGACAATGTTCATCTTAAGTGTAAGGGGGTAAATTACGATGCCTTAGAGAATGCAATTACACTTGATGTTTGTTTTGTTTAATGGTAGATGTGTAATAAAACTGAGAGAAATACATGTTAGGGCAATTTTAGTGCCAAATTTAAAAAATTTTACAACATTTAGGAGTGAAACTTTGGTCTTAATGAGCGTCTCATGGATAGGAGTTATATGACTAGCACAAAACCGTACCACTAAAAAATTTTCCACCCCAAATATGTGAGGTTCGCCCCTAGAATTGGTAGGAAAAGCATTTATGCTATGATGTGTGTACCGGTAGCACTTAGATTCTAGAACTTGCGATAGGACCATCCCGAATCCACAAGTGAGACTACATTCGTGTAGTTAGATTTACTACATGATAAGAGGCATTAGGATTAACCCATTGTTTTACACCTGTGTTTTTATTATAATTGCATTGAATTCATTGGTCAAGTAATTCTCCCACACCTTAGTGTTGTACCCATTTTTGGTACACGATACCCCTAGTACACCCCTCCGAGCCTATCTTTTCGTTTCTAACTTTAAGCATTATACTTAAAGGAAGAATTTGTTACACCCCACTTAAATGTACACCCAAATCGCCTTAGCCTACCTTGTATGCACTCACCTTTAGTGCATTACTGTGACAACATTTGTTAAACCCTTAGTTAATTATCTAATTGATTACATGGTTGCTAAGTCGAGTCATATCCTTGTACATATTCTTTTGGGACGATTGGGACTCATGGGTAAAGTACTAGTGTAATGGAGTAATGGGGAAGAACAACATTATTACCCCCATATGTGCTAAATATTTTAAAAGTACTCCAAGTGTTTCGATTATCTTAATTCGAGTAATTAGATTAGTTATTTGTAAAGTATGTAAAAGTTCAAGTGTAAGGGGAGAACCGAGACCCCTATGATGTATTATTTTGGATGGTAGGGCAAGAGTGTATGCAAAAGAAAAATAAAAAAAAATTAAAAAAATTAAAAAAAGAAAAAAAAAATCGAAAAATCAAGAAAAATACAAAAAAAAATGAGAAAAAAAAGTAGAAAAAACATAAAGACTACCATCCCGTTTCTTTTTATGTTTATTTTATATTTTTATTAGTTTTTAATTAGCATAAGTCGAGTCTAGTCTTCGCTTAGCAACGCCATATTGTACATGTGATTAATCAAGATCTTTAACTCGCCACCAGTGAAATATCCCTTATCCAACAAAACCGTGTTTATCATATCCCTACACCTCATTACAACCCTTTTGTAAAGCCCTCTTTGATAGTTTATCTTAGGTGCTTACGCCTAGTGGAGAAGGTTTTCGATCCTTTCCCAAGCCTATGGTAATCTATTTGCTATGACATGTAGTGAGAGATATTATTCATTTTCATTTATGAGATATAATTCTATGACAACTGAGAGATGTGAGTATCTAAACACTACTTGTGAGGTGCTAGTGTGTAATCTCCGTGCTTATTATGATTAAAGTGGAACGATTATTTGTTGTAATTACTTTTATATTAGTATTAAATGACCCCTAACTTGTATTTTGATTAGAATAAAAGCGCATTTGCTTGAGGACAAGCAAATCTCAAGTGTAAGGGTATTTGATGAGGCGAAAAGTGTACCGCTTTTCGGGGGTCATTTAAGCCCTAAATCGTATTTATTTGATCAAATATTGCCCTAAATCGTTCCTTTTGGCATTTTAGGTACTTTGGAGAGAAATTCTGGAAATGAAGCATTTTGGACGTTTTTGGAGCATAAAAGTGAAGAATTCGACAAAGTGCCTAAGTCTGCTGGAATAGTACCCTTGACGGCGTCAAGCATGGATTTGACGCCGTCAAGCCTTGATAAGCCAGAATGATTTTTGGGAGATTAAAGGGTGACGGCGTCAAGAAGGCCATCAAGAAACCCTAAACACGGCGAGGTGACGGCGTCAAGGCTATAACGTGACGCCGTCAGATCTGTTTTTCTATATATATTCTCATAATTTTTAGTCAGTGTGGAACTTTTTTGGGAGAAACCCTAGACGAATTTTAGCAGCTTTTTCAAGGTTTTTCACCTTGAGATCTTCCATGTTACATTGAAGATAAGTAATTAATTAATCATTTAATATGTCTATGTGTTGTTTGATTCTATCTTGTTCTTGTCTTTTGTTTAACATGCTAGGCTAGGTTTTCTTTGTGTTTGCTTAGATCTAATGAAACCTAACTATTGATTATTGATTGAATGGTGTGTTATTGATTGTATTGGATGAATGTTTATCGATGTTAGGCTTAAGAAAACTGGCGGACTTCCAATTGATAACATGCTTGAACGTCTTAAGAAACATGAACCAAGGTGTACTAAGGTTATTTGATTGTATTTAATGCATGAGCGAATTCTAGTGATCCCATGTTAGGAGCTTCTTAGTCGGCTCGACATAGGAGTGAAGTAGGAGCTTATAGAGTTGGGGAAGTCCGTACACACCCCCACGACCGTTATTAAGGAATACAATCCGTCATCCACGCAATTAATACACACTAATCAATTGGTAAAAGATAGTTAGGGAGTAAGAAAATCTAAGTAAACACACTTCTCTCCATAATAGTTTTCACAAACATTTACTTTCAGTTTATTTTAATCTATTTGCAATTGTAGTTATTTGGGTTAGTTGACTAGCAACTAATTCCGCCCACTCCTTCAAACCCGAGATATTTACTTGCTTTTTAAAAAAATAATAAAATACAAAAAGAATCTTCCCTCACCTTTAGACCTATTAGAGTAGTTTTTCAATCCTAACGACACTATTCCCCTAGAGAACGATCAATCCCCCGGTACTTGCCACTACACTATACTACATCGGTCAAGTACACTGCCTGGTAGGGATTGCAAGCTTCTCAAGATCCCTTGAGAATTAAAACCTTTTTGCGAGGGTGCAATCTCACGCATCAAGCATGAAGATCAAGTTAGGGGAGGATTGTTGGGAATTATTTGTAACAGACTTAAAAGTCTGAATAGTCTAGTTAAGTCGGGTAGATAGTTAAGTCTGCCAGTACAAAGTTAAGTCTGGCCAGCATTAATTAAGTCTGTTTATGTTAGTTCAGTTAAGTATGTTTTGCTGAACAAGTTACATATCTTAGGAGATATTATAGGAAAGGATATGCACACGTTTAGATATCTTAGGAGAAGATATGCATGCATCCTTTCACACGTTTGTAGAATTAGGGTTTCCTTATAGTATAAAAGGAACCCTACGGCATTGTGCTCAATGCCAAGTTTTCAAGAAATTAATAGAATACAAAGTTAGTAATTCTCTGTGTTGTTCTTACTGCTTGTGTTAACATTCCGCATTAACATCAAGTATACAATTGTTTAGAGTTTCTCATATAGATAGTTTGGATTTATCCAAGGTGTCTATTGTCTTACAAAGGCTACTAAGATCCAAATCTTTGGACCTACACCAACCCAACAACAAATAAACCTAATCTAATCCATGTTCACCCCACCCTTTCTTTTGGCCCACTCCACACAAGCCCAACAAACACCCCTTTTGCTAATACCAGGTTTGACCTGGTCAAACCCGTCACCCTCTTCCCCCCTTTCCCACCAAAGCTACCTCCTCAATACCACTGCAATACCACCTCCCACTTGCCCACCAACTCTGCCAACTATTCTCACCTCCAAACACAAAGGACAAAGCCCATTTAATGCTTCCCTCCCCTATCCAAGTTACCAGGACAATTGGCAGTGATGACTTTTTGGCGCCAAAAATGATTCAAAGGCTAGGATTGATTTGAGTGATCCAATGGCTCACAATTGTGATGGGAAATGATCAGAGGATTCAAGAAACCCTAATCCATCATTATAAAGAGACTACTATAGCCAAGTGTGAACTGTGTAGTCATAGAATTTTATTGTAAACTGAATTCTCAGCTTTCCTAGTGTATTACTAAAGTTATTTAATCAATAGCTCAAGTTTCCTTTGCTTATTTCAGATTTTACTCAAAAATTGCTCAAAATCTCATTTGTACTTCAAATGTGTTAAAATGTTGTTTCAATGCTCCATTAAGTCATTTTAAGCCATTTATAAGCTTTTACAAGCTTAGTAATTGTTAAAACAGGCTTTAGTCATAAATACTAAAAAATACCAAAAAATAGGAAAATAATCAAAAAATCAAAAAAAAAAAGAAAAAAGAAAAAAAGAAAAAAGAAGCAAGGAGCATTGTGTATTCTGGATGGCAATGGTTTTAGAACTTCATGGGAAGTGTTAGGATGGAATGGAATGATCTTGGTTCCTAGTTCTGCTCTTGATAGCATTTGTAAGCCAAATTCTCATTTTTTGCATTCTACTGTAGCACTGCTTATAGGGCTTGATTTCTGTTTATTTTTGCTTAATCTAGTTTATTAATGCTTATTAGATAGATTTTTGTTCATATATCACAGTTGTGTTAAGTGTTTGTCAATTTCTCATTTAACTGCCATTTTTAGCATAACTTGTTCTAGTTGTATTCTGTTGTTAACAGTGGCGTTTTTGTGCTTAAATGAACTTATTCTATCATTATATAACCTTTTGCATTGGTACTATGGCCTAAATCAGTGACATGGTTTGAAATCTCATATCAGTCCTTTATAAAGGGGTGTTTGGTTCACGGATGTTCATTGCATTTTATTGTGTTTCAGTCGTAATGCATGGTCATAACATGTTTCATTAGGTCACATTAGCATAATCAAAGCATAAAAGTCAGAGATCTTTTAGCAAAAAGTCAAAAATCTCACTTGATCTCAACTTTAGAGTTAACTGTTAGGATTTAAAGTTCAAAATCTCATCTAATCATTGCATAAGTAGTTAATATAGCTTAATTAAGTCTCATTTCACCTTATAACATCATTTTCAGTCATTAGGGTTCAATCAAAGTTCATAAAAGTCAACATATGCATAAACAAGAAAAAAGTCAAAAAAGTCCCAAACCAGCAAATTTTTCTTTTATTTTTCATTTCTTCAATTTTTAACCAAATCTTATGAAATTTTGGGATAATATACTCTAATGCCTTGTTTACTTAGTGGTATTTTTATTTTAATTTTTAGATTTCTTTTTACAGGGCTGAATCCACCTTTTTAGGGTTGCAAAAACTTAGTACTAACCAGCAAATTTTCCTTTTATTTTTCATTTCTTCAATATTCGACCAACTCAGCTGAAATTTTGGGGTAATGTACTTTTATAGCTTTTCTAATTATTAGTATTTTTATTTCATTTTTTATATTTGTTTTTGGTTGGCTTATGAGGGACCGTAAAAGCCCCATTTAGGTTTTAGGTAGCGTTTGGTACAGTGGAGTTCTCTATGTTATAGCTTGTTCTAATTGTTGTTTTTAGTTGGAACTTGTCATACTAGGTTCATATAGGTCAGTCACTGCATAATAACCATAGCTCATTTGAATAAAAGTCAAAATCAAGCTTTAATCCATTGTTTTAACTTACTGTTGGATTTTTTTTGGGGGTAATCGTGATTTCCGACATTTTGGCCGACTAATCCACAGGGTTTGAACCCGCCACTGTTGGAATTTGTAGTTGCATAATCTTAGATTTAGTTGCATAAGTGTTATATATAGCTTATTTTAGTTTCATTTTAGCTTATAACAACTTAATCAGTAACTTAGGATCATTAGAATTTCAGAAAAGTCAACTTAATTCATAAAATCAAAAAGTCAAAATTGCATCTCAGTCTTAAAAATCCATTTTAGTTTTGATTTGTCATTTGCTCATTTCTCATCCATTGTTTATGAATTTTTGGGATTTCAAAATTTGGTAGCTCATGATCTTAATCCCTATTTTTTATAATTTTTGGATTTTTCTAAACTGCTTATTTCTTGGCTTCTTTTGGCCTGTTTTGAGAAAACCTCCCCTGTGCAGGGTACTTTTGCTCATAAGCCTGTTTTCATAAGCCTCTATCTTGTTCAGTAGTGTAGCTTTTCCTGAGCTTGTGGGTGTTTTAGAAAGCTTAATGTGCATATGCTTATTTGTTGGAACACTGCTTATTTGAGTACTAATTTGATCCTCCCAAATTCACACATTGAGTCAGACACACTAACTCAATAGTGTGAACATGCCAAGTTAACAAGCTCTTATCTGGCTTATTTGTGGAGCTTATTACGAGATTCTTGGCTTTTTGGAAAGCCTAATAAGCCAACTTTTCATATCCAGACTTATTTTGGATCTTGGAATCCATTTGGACCCCTTAAATCAGACCTGCACTTTGCTCATTTTGGACTGTCTTGAATACTTTTATGCTTTTTTCTTATTTCTGCTTATATGTGCTTATTAGTGTGCTTAATTAAATGTTTTAGCTTATTTCTAGTATACTTAAGTTATTTTTAGCTTGATTGCTCTTTTAGTTTAGACAGCAGCTTATTAGTAGCTTTTGAAAAACAAAAAAAAAATCCATTTTAACCTTAAAAGCTTACTGTCAAGCAAATAAGCTCACACATAGCTTATTTGTGATTTTTACGAAAGCCATTTTCACAAAAGTCACTCATTTTCAGTAGCTTAACAAGTTTGTAAAAGAAAAGTAAAAACAAATAATAAAAACATTAGTAGCTTAACAAGTTTGTAAAAGAAAAGAAAAAACAAATAATAAAAACATAAAAAGGCAAGTTGTGGGATTCGAACCGTGGACCTCTTGGACACCACAAACACAACCAAACCAGACACAAGCACTATCTCCCCTTGGTGGTGCTTAGTGTCTTAGTTTTCCCTTTTTATTTTTATACTAGAATTAGATTTTAAAGCTTATTTTACTTTTTTACTTAATTCTGTGCTTATTAATAAGCAAATAGGACTTTTTATATTTTTCCTAGCTTACTGTCATTATAAAGTAATTTTAGAAAAAGTTTCATAATTTTCACTGTTCATCTAGTATTTTTAATAATTTAAATTAGATTAATTAGTAATTAATTAATAATAAATAATTAAAAAGTTTTCTTTTTTCTAAAATTTTCTTTTATCATTAGGATCATAGAAAAGTAATTTTCATATCCGTAGGATTAATATTGCTCACATTTCACTTTTTATTTTACACGTTTACGTTTTTTTTAATTTAAACGTATGTTTTTAAGTTTTAATACGTTTAGGTTAATTTGGTTTCACGTTATTGTTAATTTAGCTTGTTTAAGTGGTTTTCATTCATATTTGCTTAGCGTAATCACCCAATCTCTTATATCGATAACCATTCAAATTCACTCGATCACAAAACGTTTACAAATACGATTTCACACCTCGCTGGGACATAACGACCCGGGAAACACTGTGCTCACGGGAGAACACGCACAAGTGGTTTGACCTACTTGACCACATCCGTGGTTAACCTGCGTTGACTGCTTTGGCGCGCATCAGAATGAAATTAATAATTTTCAACACACTGGTAGGATTATACGAGGTAAATTTATTCGTCAAGATGCACAAGCAACAACTCGTCGTGGTCCTAGTTTAACGAACAGACACAGAGAATACAAAGGGCCTGGTCTTATATGGGATCCTAACTTGCTAGTTGTTGATACAAAAGTTGGCAAGACTTGGCTTGAGTACCAATTCGGATGTTTAGTGCTTTGGAACCTGCGCACTAAGAAAAACAAGAAGCACCGTTAGGCTTATCGAGGGATTGTTTCCCCCGATTATCCTCCGGCGTGAGAGTAAGTAATCGTAGTTTTAGGGTTTAAGAGTTGGAATTGCGTATTGAATCGTACCTTTGCGAGGGTTAGTGTCCCCTCTATTTATAGGCGTGTAACCGATAAGGGTTACTTGTTCCTTACTCCAAGGCGTGTCCGCCTATATCGGATATTTGGTAAATATCCTCCTAGTTTAGAAGATATCACCAATCCGTTCCATAAATACGTATTGGGCTTTGGGCCTCGTGGGCCGGAGCTACGCATTCACATGCATTACGGCCCACGCATTGTGGGCTATCGCATCAGTATTGTTTACCGAGCGGGTCCGTGACCCGGTGTAGACTATACGTCATCACTAGTACCTTTCGACAAACTAGTACCTTTCGTTTTTCAAAGCGCGGAGATGCTCTCGTCATCGCCAACTGTCTTGTAGTTGCGCCCTTCATTCCTGTCCAGCACCCTTGTTATCAACGTGTTGAACAAGGCCATAAAAGAGGCCTGCTTATGTGGGTTTTGAGTCTGGCAGACATGAGTGTAATGGTTGCCTGAGTGTGTTGGTATATGGGTTGTGTCTGCCCTCCTAGGTACAAGGATTGATGGTTGAATTGCACCGGAGTGCCCTGATAGGTTGGTAGCATCTAGCATGTATTGTAGCGCTTGTATGACTTGTAGATTTTGCTGCATTTAAGGTGGTGCCTGACGTTCAAAAAAAAGGCGGTGCCTAATTGTTGAGTTGTTGTGAATTTGCATTAGTGGCTTGCGATTGTTGTCCTCCCTGATGTGTCTCAAACTTTGGAGATATGATGTCTTGGTTTGTTAATGACAATTCGTATCGACCGGAGATTAATGACAGGTCCATCAACAAATTAGAGATCAAATCAGAGAAAGTATCTAACCCTCAAACACGCACACAACGAAAAATAAACAGATAAAGACCATACAAAATAAACCCCTAATAACATATCTCCTAATCAGATATATAACCTACAAAAACGTATAAAGATAGAAGAAACAAGTGTAAGGAAATTAGCACGAAAATCGTTTACATCACTTCTTTGTTGCTCTCTCTCACTCACTCACTCTCTCCCTCTCTATCTAATATGATATGTACTATTACAAGCATAAATATACCAATCCAAGACATTACATAAACCACAATCCACAACTTCACTTAATGAGAACACATTGGAATTCAAAGTTTTTTTCAGGCTAATATGCAAGTTAAATGAGTCATGACTGAACAGTTACATCTGAGTTGGTTCCCTTGGCTTTAAGAGGGGAACCTTTAGGTGATTCATTGGACTGTTTGGTGGTGCGTTTCTTGGGTGTGTTGATGCCATTCATAGTGCGGCCCTGAGTCTGCTTGATTGGACTTGAAGTGGCGCTAGCGGGTTTATAAGTGCCCAAGCTGTGACGCACCTTTGAACAAAGAGCCGCTTCATGAGCTGATGTATGTGTGGTATCACCGCAGCTCTTTCTCCGACTTAACTTGGGTGATTTGGCACGTGTCAGAGGTAGCTGCCAACCAACCATGTAGCACTTAGTAAACAAACATATTTGTATATAGGCAGAGACCTTTTAAGTTCTATAAATATCATATATAAAATTTACATGCTAATACATTGCATATTGGGTGAAAAAAAATCTTTCTTTGCGTTTTCTACTATTGAGTGCGAATAAGGATTGATCACTATACTATTTACATAATCTATTTGACCAATTTTGCAAATGTTTTAATCACTTTTTGCACACTGGATCTGATATCCATCAAGGTCAAATTTGCTGGGAGATGACATTCCTTTGTTTGAAAACAAAATCAATGAGCAATATGAGGGATGCAATAGTCAGTTAAATGTAGTTATTAGCCAAAGAAAATTAACACAGTAGTATAGCACATTAGCGCAGACTTCAAATAAATTTGTTCATTAATAATCAAATTAACTCGATAACTAACATATCTGCGAAACAAAATCAAACCCATGCATAATTTCAAATGTATAATCTAGTAAGCTATTGTTACTAAAAGAAATATTGTTTAATACTCCTAATAAAACATTTTAAGTAAAGGTGTGCGATTCCGGAGTTGAATTCTAATATGTTTTTTTGTCTTGGTATATCTTAAACCCTTTATCAGCATGAGTCATTGAGTCATCTGGCCTAACTGGTAATAATCAAGTATCTTGAACCAATGGCTTTGGAATTCAGACTCCCTAACAGGGTTACCGGTTACACGTGTATATTGACCGTTTCAAGAAAAGGTAAACAGCAATTCATCTTTTATGATCCATGTTACTTTCTCCCCATATTGGCTTTGACAAATGCTACTCTTCATCCATAAACTATACCTAATACTCACTCCAGTCTCTATTGATCTCAAAATCCATGGAATAGTAGAAGATATAAAGAAGAATATACCTTTTTAAGTTCAACCTTTGGTGGAGGTCCTTGACGGTAAAAACTGGGAACAGGGTTTGCTTTAACAACCATGCTTTTTCTCATCTGTTTTATAGCTTCTTCTTGCTCCTCCTATCATTTATCAATTGCCAGACAGTTATCAGTAAAAGCAGACCAACACTGACCGTTAACAAGGTACAATACCAAAATTACATGAATAAACTACATATATAAAGCAATAGGTATGTAATACTGTTATCTACCTTGGTCCTTGCTTCGTACTCCATCTTCTCTGCCTTAAGAGCCTGGTGCTTTTGCTCCAGCTTTGAATAGAACTGGAAAAAAATAAATAAATAAATAAATAAATAAATAAATAATAATAAAAATAAATAAATAAATAAATAAAAATTAAGAAATGCGTTGAGAGAGAGAGAGAGAAAGAGAGGGAGAGATGGGAATCAACAGGCTCGTGATGATTTTTTAATTAAGAACATGAAGGGGGATGCAAACCCATTAAGCGCTAAACATGATGTACAGGATTTTTGTATAAGAATAGGATCATACGGGCTAAACTTCTAAACAAAGTAGAAAATGAAACTGGAACAGGTCAATAAGGTTTAAAATGCACCAGATGGCCTAGCGATATGTGACTAGCCCATCATCAAAGAAGTTATGGGTAAAGTCTCGACTGAGACATGGTATACAGGTGTGTCAATAGTTTCCTATCAAAATAAGGGTTCAAATTTGATTAAATTATTTATAACTTTACATATTTGGAGATTAAAAGTTAATAATTTTTGAATAATGTTAAGATTGGAATAGTAAGTTACCTCTTTACGTTGTGCAGCACGTTGGGCACTTTTGAAAGAGGGAGCTACTCCAACTGTTACTCGTGATTTCATAGTTCGTGAGGTTGCAGCACTGTATATTGTTAAGGATAACACTTACAGAAAGTGCACATCAAATGCAACAAATATAAAAATAATTTTGGAAAAAAAGTTAACTGCAAAAACTGTCCCTGTGGCCTGTCCAAATCGCAGGTGCAGTCCATAAAATTTGGCAGGGGGATGAAATTCAAACAAAATGTTTACCACAGGGACTGTGCCTGCACTTCCAAAGTTTTAAGGACTGCGCATATTGGACAACCCAAAGGGACATTTTTTTTGCAATTTACTCTTCTGGAAATGATAAAAATTTCAGAAAAGGATACGATGAAGCCATAGACCAATTATCTTCATCATCATGATATTTATGTGTATCAGACTTTTGTGCCCTTATTGCAGAGAAAGGAGAATTCTGCTGTTTAAATATGAAATAACTCCCATGTTAGTATACTCTTCAAATAAATATCAGAAGCAACATGTCAAATGTAAGAAACTCTGTTGCTCACTTCCTAACTTTAAAGTACACATCAGCTCCCAAAACATGTGGCAACTCTACATATAGTTCAAGAGAGCATGTGTTTTCTAGGGAATTGAGCTATAAAAATGGCAGAATACCCTACGTATACCTACAAAAAGTTATACGCCTTCCAAGCCAATATAGGTAGTTAGTTGTCTATTTGGAATGTCCATAAATAATTATCTACACGAAAAATTATTGCACATTTGTTTTTTCTGGGTCCTAGTAGAAAGCTGAATGAGGGGAACATTTATAGTCAGTTTATTGGAACCACAACTTCATATTTCACCATAGTTCATTAAGGATGCATTGAAAACCTCAGAGTCTCTGCCCAGAATTTGATTTTCTTTAACTATACCTACATTGTATAGGATATAAAGAACCTTCAAAGTAACATACATACCACTCCTATTTAGTTTGCAGAAGTGCTTACTGCCACCGACTTTGTGGCCAAAGAATTATATAATAAGTGGAAAAGAGATGCTGAAACTTTGGGTAACTCAGGAAATTCTTTTCCTCCTATTGAAAGATTCACAAGTGTTTAACATCACTATTAATTCACACAAATGATGGGCTGATGGCACTTTTTCCAGAAATTCGTTTAGCATGACAAAATTCTATATGACATTATTTGGCATGTTAGCTACGACAGTGATGGAATGAAGGTTAACATGAGGATTTATCTCAGTCAAGAGCTCTTTCTCCTTGTTATAAGTTTGAAGTATTAAATCAATATAGAAACAGCCAGTCTGGTTACGCGCCGAACCCAGCACCGGTTTTTGAAAATATTCTGAAAAAGAACCACACATAGTTGTCACGGTGGTACTGGTTCGGCTTTTCTGATTTTAGTAATCCTGAGAATTTGTACCCCTCTACTAAAGATTTCTAAAAGTCAGCATTATCATGAAAATCATTAAGAGTATATATTTACCTGCAATTGCTTCGTGTTCATAGGGGATTGGAAACCACTGGTGTTTGATGATATACGCAAACCAGCAACCATATTTTCTTCAAGGGAGGCAGACCCTGATGCAGGGCTAACAGGAGACCCTATAACTTTCTCATTTGACTTCTGAGGTTCAGGATTTGAAGTGATCCCTCCGGGAGAAGCCGATTCATAATTGGTGTTACTAACGCCCACTGCTTCTTGCTTCTCAGGACTAATTTCAGCATGTGCCTCAGCCTCACTTTTTGTTATATTAATGCTTTGTCCTTCTGGAGATACATGATTGGTACCACGAGAGACACCATTAGACTTTACCTTAACAACATTTGGCTTCTTATCAGTCCGTAGACTAGGAACATCCCTGCCCATCAGCCTGCAAAAATGATGTACTAAGAAGTCTAATTCTCTAACATAATAACGTTTTTCTGTCAAATATTAATACACTATTCTTATAGAGATTTAGTTGGTCTATTATCAACAGTTGCCTTTCAGCTTACATAGGCTCTTGAGAAAAATCAGACCAGCAAATTCGGTGATGCTAGTGTGACCCAGGACAGAGCCAAGGCCAACTCCACAGAACTACTCAAGCTCATTTTGATAGTGATTTATAAAATTGCACGCATGATTTTCATTCAGCCTGTTTTGGCTCATTGTTTCATTGGCATAACTTTGTGATTGTTAAGTGAAGACAAAATAAAAAGATATCTTAAAAGAATGTTAGCGCAATCAGCATCATGAAATCTTTCATATTGTCATACTAGACGAGGTCATATATTTTTTCTTAATCGAACACAAATTGAACAGTTCAAAAATACATGGATGGAAAAATCAGCATAATTATCCTGAATTAAGCATTAACAAGGTCTACACAAAACACTTTATGTATCTAGGCAACATTTCTCATAAAAAGATTCAACAAGAATCTTTTATATACTAAAGGAAACCCCTTTTCGAGGTTTTTGACATAAAAGATTTTTGGAACTTTCCTCATTAGATAATAATTAAACTATTATAATTTTTTTATTTTCTAAAGATGTTGAATTAAAAAAAAAAAAAAAAAAAAAAAAAAAAAAAAAAAAAAAAAAAAAAAAAAAAAAAAA